>CAUYQG010039798.1:0-29898 GCA_963574415.1 Tarsius wallacei
TGTCTCCCCGTCCCCAGACAGATATTGACTACCATTAATCCCACCTCCCTTCCCCTCCCTACCCCCGCCCATAGTTTCTAAGCCAACATTTAAAAGCTGTGGCTGTGGAAGGAAGAAATGCTGGCTCCAAGCTGATCCTCCCGGTGCTCGTCAGCATAATCTTGCTATTAAAACTCCTATGTAAATACACCTCATGAGAGTGCTGCAGGTTGGCCACAGTCTTAGCTCTTGCTCCAATCTCTCCATCTCACATGCTTACCTGGCACAGTTGGACACCCTTTCTTTGTCCGTGTTCCTGCTGCTTCTGGGACTTTGGCTGTTGTAGGTGCTTCTTCACGAAGTAGACCTGAGTCAAGCTTCCCAGAGGAAGTAGTTTGTTGGGGATATGATCTCAGGAAACCCTGCTAGGGAAGTAGGAGTTGGGATAGGGAAAGGATGTCAGTAAAGAATGTGTTACCAAGAAGTTTACAACCATGAAAGAGGAAGACCCCCATCTCCTTGGAGACCTCAGAACTCACTTCTAAGCTGTCCCACTTGAGGGGCAAAGAAGTCAGGGTGTTTATTTTCCAACTCCCACCATGGGCTGAGGGCTGCTGCCAGGGCACTATCTCTTGGGCCCGTCCAGTCTGCCCAGCACACATTGGAAAGAAAACCTCAGGCTGAAAGTATGTACACCAAGTAGGCAATTGTGCCACGTCTTGAATGGTGAGTTCAATGGATATGGGCAGTACTCGCATAGAAACTGCTACAACTTTGTCCCTCTTCTGCCTGGCAAAGACTCATTTATCTTTTAAGATCCATGTGAAACGTGACCTCCTCTGAGATGCCACCTTCTTCCACTCTCCCTCCTTAAAGGAGAAGAAGAATCAAGAGCTTCCTCTGCCAAGTTCCATTAACACTTTGCTCACTTCAATTAAATCAGCAGCCATGTTTTGTTTGACTATTCATCTTCCCAAACAAACTCCACAATTTGAGTTGGAGATGAAGTCTGAATCGTCTAGGTGTCATAGCACATCCACCCATTCATTTAATTTGTATTTGCTGAGCATTTACTCTGTGGCAAACACTGTTCCAGGTACTGGGGATATGGAATTAAAAAGAAAAAAATTCCAAGTCCTTGCTTTCTTGATTTTAACAGTTGTGTGTGTGTGTCTGTGTCTGTGTGTGTGTAGATGACTGATGAAATCAAATAAATTAGTATGTAATATATCCATGGCGATAAATATAATGAGAAAAAAATAGAGTTAGGTATGGAATAGAAACTAAGTGTGTGTGGGGGGGTAGTCTTTTATATGGAAGCCTCTCTGATAACATGACATTTGAATGTGGATGTTGGATAAAGCGAGGGGGAGATCCATGAAGATACTTTAGAGGGAGAACATTCTACACAAAAAAGAATCATATGTGCAAAGGCCCTGAGGTGAAAGCATGCAGGGTGTGTCCCAACAATAGCAGGAAGTACATAGAGCATGCCCTGCTCATGGCTGGTTTAATCATGCATAACTGTTAAGATTCACCCACAAATCCCTTATTACTGGGCTGAGCTGCCCCTCATCCTGTGCCCATCTCTATAACTGCACTTGTTATGTGTAACTATAATTATATGCAAGGTCATCAAGGTTGGTAATGTGTCTTTTGATTATTTCTGTGTCCCTGGTGCCAAATTCAGTGCCCATTCTGTCATAAGTACTCAAAATGTTCCTTAAACTGAAGTCCTCAATTATTCTCCATCTAAAACTTAGGAAAATAGAGATCAAATCACAGAAAGGACCCACTTGATGTACACACTTGCTACAGTGCACCTCTCCTTGCAAATTAAGATGAACGTGGATGCTGAGAAAACAGCTTCAGTATTCTTGATGGCAGTGGCCGTTGTTGGTGAAACTAGGACTCTTTTGGGAGTTACAGTCCTAAAACACGTAGCTTTTTCTCTCAAGGGCATTGAATTGGCTCCAATGGTTGAATACATTTTATGACTAGCTAGAGTGAATTTTTTGATGTTAAAAAAAATGATGCATTACCATTTCCATGGATGAACACAGCCTTCCGTCCTCTAAGAAACCACCGATGTTCTGGGTCTCATTGCAGAGCAGAGGGAGCAGTTGTTCAGGGTTGACTCAGATACGAGCCTGAGTGCTTGTAATTTAAGTTGATAACAGATGACAGCAAGTTCCGAGAAAAAAAATTATAAGAACCTTTAAGGACATTTGGAGTTGCAAGGACAATAGTGTTTTGTCTATCTAGCACTCTCTGCCTTTCTGATCTTCCTTTAGAAAATTGTACTTTTCCTACTCCAAACATATGACTTGGGGGGAAAAGAGCTGGCAATCACAGTTTCCTTGGTTACAGGGCTAGTGACTCCATGAGGGAGGTACTATTAATATCCCCATTTTATGAGTGAATAACCCGAGGTTTCTGACCAAATTCATTAAGCTAGAAAGTAATAGGGCTAGGGGTCAAACCCAGTTCTCTGTGATTCTAGGGTTTTTGCTCTTCATTGGAGATGACAGGGAATAGGACAGCAGCAGGGCAGGGGGATACAGATGGGCACTGGAAGCTGACATCAAAGCCACATGATGCTGGTAACCTTGGGCCCCAGAGTTCAGGCAAGAGCCAAGGTAAAGGCTCTGAGCATTTTCATAGGGTGGAACCAAATTTAATAACCAGCTAAAGAACAAGTTTCAGGGGCTCCAAATGGGCTTTCATGAGCCTGGGAGGTCAAGGTGTTATCTATAAAGACAGAGCAAGACAGTCTGTAACTAGGCTGGGAAAGCATTCTCCTTTCCCATGAAACCAGAAGTCAGAGCCAAAACCATGTCCCAGGTCTGCAGAGACTTGCCTTGTATCTAGATCATTGGGGAGATTCCAGGGGAGACCATTTAAAGAGAAAATTCACGTCAATTCTAGTAGGCTGACTGTAGAAGTACTGCCAATTTAAAAATATCCTTGACCTGTTATCTGAGCATCTTCAGAGAGCAACCAAACCAGCAGCTTATTGCCAAGCCCATGACTGATAACCCTGGTATCAATATCTGACTTTAGCCGGGCTCAGTGGCTCAGCCTGTAATCCCGCGCTTTGGGAGGCTGAGGTGAGTGGATTGCCTGAGCCCACGGGTTCGAGACCCGCCTGGACAACTTGGAGAGACCTCATCTCTACAATAAATAAAAAAATTAGCCAGGTGTGGTAGCGCGCACCTATAGTTCCAGCTACTTGGAAGGCTGAGGCGGAAGGATCACCGGAGCCCAGCAGGTTGAGGCTGCGATGGCCAGGAGCAGCCACTGCACTCCAGTCTGGGCGACAGAGTGAGACTCCAACTCAAAAAAAAAAAAAAAATCTGATTTTAAGGGACAGGAGGCAAAGTGGAGCCTCTCAGGAGCAGGGCTCCATAGTGGTCAGGGCTCACCTGGTTGTCAGTTTCAGACTCAGTTCAAACTAGCTTAAGCAAAGGAGGCAAAGCTTACTATATAAGATCCATACCACAGAAAGGCAGGTCACCTGGAACCAGGGACTCGACAGAAGTCCATTATCCCTTCTCTTCTCTTCACTCTCTGCTAGGAGGCCTCATTTCCTTTGATGATTCTGAAGTCATGATCCCCAGAAGCTATGGGCACCCATTCTCTCCACTTTATCATCCAAGAAGAAAAAACTAGGTAGATCCCAGAAAAGGCCCTGATTGCCCGTTCCAAGACCAACCACTGTTGCCAAGGGGTGAAGTACCATGATTGGCCCCACCAGGTCAAAGGTGTGAGGAACCAGGAGTAGCAGCCTTTACTAGAGCTTTAGGTATCTGGTGAAAGAGGAGTTCCCCAAAAAGAATGGGGGTTTAGTAAGGACATGACCCCACCAAAACTGCTAGAACCTGATCAGCATGCCAGTAATATCTACTTCAACTCCAAGATATTTTGCCCTCACCAATTCAACTCCCATCCCTCCCTTGTGAGGACAAATCTACTAAATGTATTCATTTTGAGAAGTAAAGCCATTAGAAAGTCTGGGCTCTCTCCCATGTGAATGACTTGAGGGGAGGAAGGTGGTCTTTGCTATGGAGAATAGGAACAGAAACAAGACTAACACTGTTTACTGGGTTTCCATTCTGGAACTCCACATGGTGCAGCTCTAATCCACACAGTAAGGCCAATAGTAGTGTCCCATCTTCCAGATAAAGAAACTGATGTTGCAAGAAGCCTTGGATCACACAGGTGATAAATGAGGAAAGCAGGTAAATTGAACCTGTCTTTTCACATTGGTGGTACTTCCATGGGCAAGGATACTTCTTCCAACCTACGGAATCTCTCCCCAATAACAATAGCACACTGGCCTCAAGGTAAGCTACTCATCCTGGGGGTGAGCATCTTATTTGGCAATTCTTAGGCTTCTTCTTCTGCCCACCTGTAGATATCTGCACAGACAGCCATAGTGTGTCTGAAATCCAAACCCATCAGGAAAAATAACCCAAGTCATTGAGTGATGAACTCTTCCTTTGTGCCTTTTGGTCTAGAGGAGGAATAGGATACTGATTAGGCCTTAGATGAAGTTAAGGTAGTGCTAATGATTCCCACATTCTAAAAAGGTGACACCCCACCCACACCCTCAAGGTCTTATTGAAAGGCAACAGAAGTGGTCACTTTATAAGTGATCACCAGCCCCACTCCTGGACATTACTTAAAGGAGAGCATTAGGAGCAGAAAAAAAGTGGAGATCGATGGAGAGACCTGTGTGATTTTGTGGGGAGCATAAAGTGTCTTGCCTTTTCATGAAAGATGGAGAGAGCCAGGCTCGGTGGCTCAGGCTGCAACCCTGCGCTTTGGGAGGCTGAGGTGAGTGGATTGCCTGAGCCGCGGGTTCGAGACCCACCTGGGCAACTTGGCGAGACCTCATCTCTACAATAAATAAAAAAAAAAAAATTAGCCGGGCGTGGTAGCACGTGCCTGTAGTTCCAGCTACTTGGAAGGCTGAGGCGGAAGGATCGCCAGAGCCCAGCAGGGCGAGGCTGCGGTGGCTGGGAGGGGCCACTGCACTCCAGTCTGGGCGACAGAGTGAGACTTCAACTCAAAAAAAAAAAAAAAGAAAAAGAAAGAAATGGCTAACAGCATTCCTGTATTTATTAATGGTCATTAGAGATCACTGACTATGATAAATAAGATTAATTAGTTCATCATTTAAATTCAGTTTTAATAATTTGCATACTTGTTTCAAGATTTCCACTTCATAATACCACCTAATAAATATCAACCACAATGAAGATAACTTACTGAAGCAATAATTTTCCTTATTTTTATTATATGTTATCTTAATGCCTCAAGATTTACTAAGATTCAATCAAGTAGTACTATTAAAATACTTAAGAATTGCTAGAATTGTCCATCCCACTTTATGTGTTTATGGCTTGCTAAATAAGAAAAGAAATAAATGACTGATGCAGACAGCCTGGATTTTGTGTGTGTGTGTGTGTGTGTGTGTGTGTGTGTGTGTGTGTGTGTTGGAGTCTCACTCCGTCACCCAGACTGGAGTGCAGTGGCATGCTCACAGTCACTGCAGCCTTGACCTGCTGTGCTCAGGCGATCCTTTTGCCTCAGCCTTCCAGTAGCTTCCAAGTAGCTGGAACTACAGGTGCACACCACCACACCAGGCTAATTTTTTGATTTATTGTAGAGACAAGATCTTACCACATTGCCTGGGCTGGTCTCAAATCCCTGGACTCAGGCAATTCTCTTGTCTCAGTCTCCCAAAGTGCTGAGATTACAGGCTTGAGCCACCACGCATGGCATGTCCTGGATTTTTCAATCTTGAATTTTGATCCCTAGCAATTTTGCTTAATAACATTTCTATGAAACACTATAATTTCATGTCATTGTTAGTCTTGACAAGTTAAAAAGAAGCCAGTCACAGATTTATTTTAAAATGAGATTTATGTTTCTGAAGCCTGCCAAATTTAGGCAAATATATTTAGAAAGACTTTATTCCTAGGGATTATGTTCTTTACAGCTAGATTTATTTAACCAGAGTGCTTACAGTATGATTGAGAAAAATAATATAAACATAACTGCTGTAGAATCATGAGATTATGTTTATATGCTCACAAATCTCAGATATATAAATCAATCATTCAGAGAAAAATAGCAATTTCTGAAAATAAACATGACTATAATAAAATCTATCAGTGGCTATATAAAAATCAATCTTTCTTAAATTATACTAGTGTTTTATAAATACCAATAGAAAATACTAATGTGAATAAATGTTTCCTCCTCTAAAATATTTTCCTTTAGTCTGAAAAGTATAGACTCTTGCACAGTTCATAAATTAGTATGTAAACATTTTAAATAATCTCAGAGTTGAGAAAATCTCAAAACCTCAAAATGGAAATACTGACTTCAGGTCATGGAACGATGAATTATAAGAGTCCCAAAATGAATTGCTGTGCAACAGACTTTGTTCCATCCTTTTAAAAGTGATGAGACAGTCTTCTCTTTGATGAAAAATTTTGAAGACCTTGAGAAGCCTGGAACAGCATGGGACAGGAAGGCATGATGGCAAAAGGATTTTAATTCTAGGTAGTAGCATATGGAATGCAGTTGTTCCTTCAGAGGGTGGCGGCTTCTGTTTCCCCATCTCTTGAATCTGAGTGATGTTTGAACTTGATCAGGCCTACAAAAGTGTCAGCAGTGAGGGAAAGCCAGTATGGGACTTGGTCTGGGTCTTAAAGGACTTGGCACCTCCGCCCTCTCTCTGTTGGAGTCCTATCAGCACCTTGGGCTCAAGCCCCAGCCAGACTGCTAAAGGATGAAAGGACACACAGAGCAGAGCCCAATTGTCCCAGCCGAGGCCACCCTGGACCAGGCTACAGTCACCTGTCCTCCAAACATAAGAAAGAGACTCTGAGGTTAGCAGAGCTGTTTATTTGACCCACAGCTGACCGAGAGGGAGACCAGCTGAGACTGCAAGAACCATTCAGCTGGCCCATAAGATATGACCAGTATATCTACTTATTATTCTTAGTTATTGCTTTGGAGTTGTGCCAATTCATGTTGTAAATATAGTTTTTGTAGATCTCAGTGCTTTTTAAAACAAATTAATCTCATTTTTTTCCCCACAAAAACTGCTATGTACATGCTAGATTTGCTCAAACACACACTGGTTTTGTAATTGTGAGAGAATTCATAGGTTTAAGCACATTTTCATGGAATCTCTTATAAAATGTGTTTGAATTAAGAAGGCAAACCAATTTCTAGCTAGTTAGTAAATGAGCAAGTAGTAAAAAGTAAATAGTGAATAAAAAGGTAAAAGTAAAAAGTAGTTATAAAAAAAAGTAGCTAAATACTTTGCTCAAATAGCACTGCCAGTACCAGAAACTGAAGAGTTCAAGTCAAAAAAAAAAAATTGAGTAAAACAAACATTAGTTTACAGATTTAAAAGCTAGTTCAACTGAACTAATAGTATTGAAAGCAGAAAAGATGACAGTACTAAGTCTAAATAAAGCTTTTCTCTTAAATATGTCAATATATAAATTAAAATGAATTTTTAAAATCACGGATTAAATAAAACAGCAACAAACACATATAAAACATAGATAATATAAATTCTGAAAGGGTAACAACTTTTAAAGCATGAATAAATTCAGACCAAGCAAATAATACAAATTTGAAGGTATATGTTCATTTTGAAGAAGTTTGAATTCAAGGAAGAGAAGTTTAAAAGAGACAAAACACATTAAGATGAAAAATGCAACCCATCACAAAAATTTCCTAAGTAACAATATAGCAATGAATAGCATAGCAACAACAACAAAACATACACTGCAAGGAATACTAAGAAAAACTTAGATGTGTAAACATTTGAAGTTCTGAACAAAATAATTGAAGCTAAAGTAATAAAATGTATTAAATGCTTTATTTGATTTTTATTATTATTTTTTTAATCATAGTCTCATTCTGTCATTCAGGCTTCAGTGCAGTGGCACACTCATGGCTATTGCAGCCTCAACATGCTGGGCTCAGGTGATCCTTATGCCTCAGACTCCCAAGTAGTTGGAACTATGAGTGCATACCACCATGCCCGGCTATTTTTTTAAATTATTGTAGTGACAAAGTCTCACCAAATTGCCCAGGCTGGTCTCCAACTCTGGGCTCAAGCAATCCTCTTGCCTCTGCCTTTCAAAGTGCTGGGATTACAGGCATGAGCCACCTCGCCCAGCCTGAATACTATAGTCTTATAACAAATAATATATTTCATTTTAATAACTCACATTTGCTATGAAATTGGCCATGTATTAGAACAAAAATCAGGAATAGTGCATTACATTCTTGATACACACACATACAAAAAACCTAAAAAATAATAACAGAAATCAAAGAGAAAAACTACAACAAACCAAAAATTTGTTATTTTCTTTCTGCAACATATCTAGGATCACAGAAGTAATCACAACCATAATTGCAGAGTATTTAGAAAGTTATTATAATTAAAACAATAGATTTTAAAACTTAAAAGCAGAGAAAAATACATAGCCTTCTATATCTATGTAACAAGCAGGAAAGAATGAGGACAAAATAATTTGCTACTTGAGACCAAAAGCTAGAAAGTAATAATAATATAAACAAGAAAATAACAAAGAAAAAGGCAGAATTAATGAGTTAATAAACAAAAATAAAGCAGTTCAATAGATTGAAAAAAAACAAGTAGGAGCAAAATAGTTACTTATAACAGGTAACTTACTGAGGAATTTATCTAATCAAAAATAGGAGAAAACATAATATTAAAATTTGAAAATGGGTAATAAGCAAAAACAGAGGAACTTAAAGCTACCCAAAGAAAGCATTTTGCAAACTGCAAATAAATTTGACAATTTTAGTAATATCAAGGATCATCTTAAAAAATAGAATTTGCAAAATTGACCCCAGTCAGAGACTGTAACATATTACATATTAATTTTCCTGGAAGCAATCATAAGACATTGATAACAATATTTATCCCTTTGGAGAAAGTAAAAAATAAGAACACTCAGGTGTAGAACAAAAAGGTTAGCAATCAAGGAGTCAGCCCAGAAGTGGTGGTGTGTGGAACTGGAAGAAATAGACCCATAGAACTTGTTCTGGGCAACCTCTGTTTACATATCTCCCTGGGTACCCCCCCTCCCATCACTCAGAATCTCTTGTAGTTCTAAAAGCATACCATGTTTTTTGCTTGTTTGTTTTCCCACACTTACTTAGATGTATTTTTAAAAATATATTCAAATGGGAGCTATTTAACATAATTGAGGATTAAAACTATTTGACTATTTTGGACAGGCATATTACACCAAGAGAATAGTTGTTGATACAGACTAGGCTCTGATATACAGACAAACAAACAAAAAGAAGGACTGCTGATGCAAATGTCTACACCAGGAGATTGGAAAGGGAAGATTCCTCCTTTAGAAAGAAGCCAGAAAGTTGAAATACAATTTGCTTTGTGTCTTATTTGAAAGTACAATTTTAAACAAGCCAAATAGATACCATATGGCCTGTCAGTAATTTGACATTGAAGAACAATACATGATTTGTATTCTATTTCCAACAACGGCACAGTGCGTGTGCTGTCATATCATGGTTTTTAATTCTTCCCTGCCTTTGTCCTTGCTGTTTTTCAGGGGCAGGGCATTTACTTATTCATATATTCATTTCCTCTCCTTTACTTGTGTAAACTCCAAACAGGTTAAAACTTAAAAAAAGAAAAAATTAAGTCTAACTAAAATCTCTCCTTTTTGGTTAGAGTTTTCTAGATTACCCCAGACAAAATAAATCCCTACCACAGCTGCGAGTTCTTATTGTCTTGTTCATACCCCTAAGCATAGCACTAATTTAGTATTGTGATTACATACATACCCATCTCTCTCCATGAATCCCAAAGCTCCTTAAGGTCAGGGCCATGTTTCATTGTTTTAGGTATCTGCAGCTCCTAGCATTTTAAAGATTATTTTTTGGGATTGACAGTAGTGGGACATTGCCAGGGGAGATAGGGGGGAGCACATAACATCAATAAGACTACCAAACTTTACCTGTATGATGACCACTTATGTACCTAATCCTGAATTGTACCCCACATCTTTAAAATGAAAAAGGGGGAAAAATGACTCTTTTTTTTAATGTTAAGAGGAATGCATTAGAAATTAAATATTTAAATATTTTAAGATTGAACTAGAAGTAATTCACACTATATACTTTGACCCGTGTGTTTTATTTTGGGTTACAATCATGGTAGTAATGATATGTGGTTTTGTTAGTTACTATCCATGTTTTAGTTGATTGAAATACTTTTTTTCCCCCTTTTTTATTATAAAGATGTGGGGTACAATTCAGGGTTAGGTATACAAACGTTGATTATGCAGGTACCCTTGTTGATGAGGCATGTCCCTCCCTCCCTCCCCTAGCAGTTTCCCTTAACTGCCAGTTCCACCCCTATCCCCTGACAGTTTCCCACTACTGCCAATCCCTTTCTTATAGTATTATAATTGTTCAAGGTCCGCTTATGCACAATGATTGAAATACTTTTAATGCATCGTGATGAATATCTCCATAAAGTGAATAATGCTCTCTATGATGTGTGTTAATTAGATTTTCCCATTAGGCTCAATTGAAAAGAACCACAGTTTCAGATACCACAAGTCACCCTCCATTGTATCTAGCACATGAATATATTTGACCATATTTAAGTTTCAGATAGTTAATGAGAGAAATGGAAGCATTTAACATTGGAAAATAATAACTTGCAACATCCCCATGCTGGTCTGTTTGCCATGATAACTAATGCAGCTCTCCTTGCAAACCAATAAGAATAAGCAGTTCCTTACAGTATACTATACTTGAATAAATATTGTAATAACCTACTCCAACATGAGTTTTTAGTCCTCTTGGATTGCTAATCAAATGATCCCCCATTGCATCATATATCTGTTCATTTATCTTTTCAATCAATAGTCATTTAAATGCATGTCAATTAAGAAGGTGCTATGCTGGAGACATATGAATAGCAGAGGCAAATGTCTTACAAAGAAAAACTATTTCCTACATTCATCACTTTCTCACTGCACTGCCTTGACCCCCCCGCCCCCCAAGAAAACTTGTAGCTTATATGTGAAAGAAAAATCAGTGGGTTCTCACTAGGTTATTGCTCTTAGCTTTACCAACAGGTAAAAATGTTTTATTTCATTTTACTTTTTAATTTACTTATTACTTTGGGAAAGTGAAATAAAATTGACCACATGATCATAACAAATACAGAAACCGAATACTGGACATTTCCTAATCATGAGCATACATGGTGTGCTGAACTCATGCTTTCACTTGGACATGACTGTTTCTCCACAGTGGAGGAACTAGTGAGGCCTGACCCTGTCATGGGGAGGGTGGGGGACAGGGCTCAGGCCTCACATTTATAGTAGGCTTCATATTCCTGGGTGCTCTCCACATAAATGTACAAGCACAGTCACAGCGAGAGGTGGATGGGTTGAAGATAATACCACTTGAATCCTTGAAAGTAAACACTGAAAATATACCCAAATGTTTAACCCAGTTTGGTCATTTCTTTCATTCTTTGTTTAATATACTAGGAGCCCTAAAAGATGAAAATGGCCCAGACCTCTTTCAATCTTCAAGAGACCTCACTTTCCAATAAAAATTAAGGCTCTCTCTAAATTATCTGAACATAATTCTGTCTCAGCTTCTTGTCTCCTCATTTTTTGCAGTTTCTGATTCAAGTGTCTAAAATCTTCTTGAAAATCAAAGACATTAGAGAGACAGAGGAAAAAAGTCAATACACAGAACTCTCAAATGTTTCTTTCAAAAGAGTATCATAAAAAGTTTTTAAAATACTATTTATTTATTTGCAATATGAAAGGGTGAAACCCAATATGGAATGACTAAATGAACTAATCTTAAAGTGCTGTCATTCTGACTCTGCCTAGTTCTGTCATGTTTTCTTAGCAAAATTACCTAGCGTGCCCTCTAATCACTAGTCAAAAACAGAACTGGTTTCTCAGAGGTTGCTATTGATAATTGCTTCACAACCATCCCCAGCTTGTTTTGTACTAATTAACCTTTCTAGTCTCAGCATCACCTAACTCCCTAAGCCACAAAAGACTGAGCTAATCTAATCTGTTGTGGTCAGCCTTCAGTGACAGCCCAGCGGCCCACCTGTCCACCTGCCAGATATGTTGTCCTGACAATGTCAAGGCACGAGACCTACTATGTCAACACCCAAGAATGCAATCGCTGGAGATTTTTACTAACCCTATTGCTTTACAGAAATCTTAAAAGCATCCTTAGCCCACCCCACAGGGCCACATCACTCACAGTGGTGGCCCCATTCAGACCCTATGCTGGTTGTGAATAAACGCTTGCTTTTCCTTGCAATTCTTTGCATCTTTCTTAGACCCCCCTGTCAGGTTTAACCTAACACAATATACGGCCCTTGAATCAAAACACAGTGTGGTACCCCTTCCCTCAATATTGTTTTCCCCCTCCCCTTCCAGATGGCATTAATTTGAAATGGGAACATAGGGTACAATTTTGTGTACTTAGTTGTTCCCAACTCGATACCATAAATGCACTCCTCCTCCCCCAACGAATTCATGACTTATATCATTTCACAAGCCTAATTACTAGGAGAAATTTTTATTTTTGCTATTTTATTCTACAGAGGAAATTGAGACTTTGAAGGAGTTATTAGAATAATCACGAATTTGTGAAGTATGTTTTTGAGTAAATTAATTTCAGTTTTCTATACTTTAAAAAATTTGAAAACGGTAAAAAAAAAAATCTACTATGATCCCGCATTTTAAAACTATATTCTATAAAAGAAAGAAGTCAAAAGTTTGTTCTCTAATCCCTTGCCCATGAGGTCAGGGTTCAGAGGTTGATATTTGTTCTTCCCAGGTTTTTCTTGCGCTTATGAAATACGTATGTGCTTATCTTATAAAAATGGTATCAAACATAGGGCCTGTCGCTCGTTGTCTGGTATCTGGATCTGGGGAGATTAGAGCAGGTGGATAGTGGCCTGGATTGTGAGAACCTGATAAAAGAGGTCATGGTTCTGAATTGGTGGGTTTGCATTTGAAAGGTGTGCTAACAGGACAGTTGTTTACCTATGATCTGCAGGAATTAGTAAACCCCCTAGAGGACCAAGCAAGGCCTTGATGTCAAGGCATCAGAATACAAAAAAACAAAGCCACATGGTTAATAGACCCTGATACCCACTTTTTAAATTTAAAGAAACACACAGAATTTGCTTAAGTATTTTAAGCTAACAAACCTCCTGTTGGTATGACATAAATAATATGTGAACAGACTGTTATGAGTAATCTAACATCTGCAGCTCTTAGAAAATAAAACATAGTTAATTAGGGATGGCATGAATTATGTAATCATTATTTTTGTGTTTTGTTCTTTCTAGGTCATTCAAACTGCCATCTACACATGAATAACAAATGAAATTCTCATAAACAAGCAGAAATACCCAGGAGGTATGAGAGTCATAATGCTTCAAAAATGCATGTATTAGAGCATCACAACCTCAGGAAAAATAGATCCTATAACTTTAAAAGCTCAACCTTGGAGAGGATAAACGTGCAACTCGATGACTCAGTACTAATACTTGTTGAAATGTCTCTGGTGCTTGAAATATCTAGAGCCCTCAACATGTTTTCAAGAATTACATTGAAAACTGTTTCTTCGAAATATCTCAGCCGCCCAAACACAAACATTTTCACTTTTGTGGCAAGAAACTGGCCGTTGCCTTTGCTGGTTTCAGTACAGTCCAAGAGGAACATCCTTTACTACCCAACTGAAGAACAATGTGAAATCTAGGCTTCTGACCAGATGTAACCCTACTTTGATACCTTGATACCCACACCTTGATATTTTGTCAAGACTTTACTTGTTACATTGATCACATCCTGTGTTTTACTTGCTTTGGTTATGTGTAAAGTTTTTCCCACCTCCTCATCACATTATCCTTAAATTTCAGCAACTGCATGTTAGCCACTCTTTATTTTTAACAGTGCCTATCCAAGGGGCATAAATACTAATAAGCATTTTTTCTGAATCAATACATTTCCCTAAAAATCTACAGCCACGGTGCACATACTATACATTCCAAAGAAAAGTGGAAACGAATGAAGGCACATCATCAGCTGAGGAATGAAGGAGGTCATTGGAGTTCTCAAAAATTCAATAAGAATGTCTAGAAATTAGAATTATAAACATTTGTTCTGTCTTTACAAGTGGTTGATGCCTTGAATAATGAGTCAGCAATAAGAGTCTCACTTTTAAACCTTCACCCCTTTGTTCATTTTAAGCCAAAATGAGATTATGTTAGAGTCAGAACTATTGGCCTGAGGGGTGGTATATGTGTGAGAAGCTATCAGGAAATAAGAAACAGAGAAGTGATCTAAGTAGCACTGGGTTCCCCAGAAAGTTCAGCTGGACACAAGAATGTGCATTCAGGAAAGAGTGCGACCAAGAAGGTTGTACTGTCTAGCTAACCCACACTGTGGGCAAAGGAGACTGAATCCTCTGTGGGTCACTCTGAGTGGTAGCATAGAATACACCTCAGAATTGCCCACCAGCAAGATAAATGAGAGGAGAAGTGAGCCATCAGCTTTCCTCCTCTAGTCAAGAGTTGTGAGGAGATGGGATCTGTGACCTTGTATTGGAGGATTGCACATGCTTCAGAATGGCTGCACAGTTTGTGGAGAAGGCAACAGAGAAGCCCCAGGGAAGAAAGCAAAAGTTAGCTGGTGTAGCTGATGTAAGGTGCTGGCGGCAATACCTTCACAAAACTTTGGCTGCTGTAAGAAAGGTGGCCCAGAAGATGTGAGCTGGGACCCAAGATCCATCTGACAGCAGCTTTTAGAAGCACTTTAGTCTGGTGCAAATCCGACTGTTCTTAAAATAATGAGCCCAGGACCATATCCACGCCTTCTGGACAATAGTCAAAGAAAAGAGCACCTGGACGAGGAGGCAAACAGAGAGAAATGATCTGGTGAGACAAGTTGGAGAGTGGAAGAAACCAGGACATTGAAGGAGCCTAGAACCAAACTCCACCTCTCTTGTGCATCAAACACAGACCAACTCCTGGGTGGGAGTTTTTCTTTTTCTCTGTGCATGTTTTTGGTATTTGGCTGCTACTTACTTTAAATTGCCAGCTCTGACAGAGTGATGCCATCTCCCAACCACTTTTTGTCTACACATAAATTAAGTTACTTTTTTGCTTTAGGTACTCTGAGTTTTGTGTGTTTTAGGGAGAACTCTCCGTTTTCTTGTTCACCTTTTCCAGTTAAGGCCCCTCCAAAAGCCAACTCTGAGACAGCAATGTGAGTACAGGTATTTTATTTTAAGTTTTTAGAGACAAAAGTCTTGTTATGTTGCCCAGACTGGACTCAAACTCCCGGTTTCAAGCAACTCCCATCTCAGCCTCCAGAATAACTGGAACTACAGGTGTGCCATCATGCCCCAGGTAGTTTATTTGAAAGGTAATACAAAAAGTGCTGCAAGAGAGTGAGGAGCAAAGTAAGGAAGGGAAGGCAGTCGATAAAAGCCAATAAAAATGGGCATGACCAGGTTATTGCCATCTCAGTGTTTCTGAGAGTCCAAAGAGTGAAAAGGAAGCTGGGGTTTTGATGTACCAGGTCCAGATTCTCATTGGCTAAAGGTTGCTGCTGGGGACATTAAACCTGACACTTCTAGGCAGCCCTGCATACAGGAAGAACAAACTCTTCTAGTGCCAAGAAAAAAGCCCCAGGCAGAGAAGCAAGCAAGGAGGTGTAGATGGTTGAGGAGAAAGAGATGGGTGTATCCTGCAATTGCAGTGAATAGAGAAACTGACTGAGGGAATATATTTGTGGTATCAATATCTTCTGCTATACATTCTGACATTATTTTGCAAAGAACAAAATCTTCAAACAGAGAGAAACAACAGCAACAACTGTCTTCTGGGATCTAAAAACTGAATTAGTAAAGGGTTAGAGATCGTTAAAATTAGCTTTAAAACTAAGAATATGTGTTAAATTTTGCAGATGAAAATTTCAAACTGGCATTCGATCCTCTCAATGAAAATCCCCTTTGTTGTTGCTGAAAAACAAATTGGGAAAGAAACCAACATGTTTATTGCTCTGGCCTATAAACCAAGGACCTCACTGAACTGTGTTAAATAACAGCTGTTTGGCTCTGTTCCTATGAAGAACACAGGGGAATGTTGGAAATTTAAAAATTTTCCTGTACGAGTCATTACTCTGGTTTATTATCAAGGTAGAGTCACTCAAAGATGGGTGTCTTCTGATGGAAAAGTCAGGTGACAAAGCATTAACCCTGGATTTCACAAGGGATAGGAGCATAGACAGAGCACAGAGGGCAAGAAAAGAAATATACTCAGTGGTATTATAGATTATGACATTTATCACGATTCTTCATTTTCTCTTAATAAAATTATAAGTGCATACCTCTGCCATGGCCTTCTAGTGGGCTGAATGAATTTAAGAAGTGATTTCCAGGTTTGGCCACCTAACTTACTTTGAACAAGAAACTGTTAGCAGACAAGGCATAAACTGCATGTTGAGCTTATTTTCTTGACCGTTGTGATCATCCATGAGAATAACTCACCACAGATAGCTGTTACTCCTCCTTCAACCTTGGCCCTGGAAGGAAATGTGGCACAAACTTGAACTCAATCCCAGCCAAGAGCTTCAGTCTTGGAATATCAATCCAAAGTAATGTTGCCCAGCGAAACCCATTATAGATGAGACAATAACAGTCAACCTGAGGACCCAAGCAAAAGGGCCAATTACTGTTGCAAATTGCCGAATTGGGGGGTGAATTTATAAGGCAGCATTATTGAGGCAAGAGCTGCCTGATACGAGTGGTGGATTATTTTTCTTTCCTTGCCTATAGTTAGGGTGATAATTATAGTCGGCAGAATAAAGACTCTTATGCTAAGACCAAGGGTTCACAGAGGAAAATAAGAATCATGGTGCAGTTAGGAAAGAATCAATGGAAAAGTTTCCCTGGAGAGAGACAGTAGGGAATTCTGGGCCAAAGGACTGCCTCCAGAGACAAAGCATTCTGCCTTCCCTCTAGTGACTGTGAATGATCTGAGTAGATCAAAACGTCAAGACTCTACAAGATAACATTCTTCTTTGTTCACTGTTTTTTGTTTTTTTTCATAAATAAACATAACTGTATAGAGTGTTTGCAAACAGGTAACAACAGGGTTTCTAATAGGTAGAGTTTTCCTATTAAGAGTCTAATAGGAAAATGGGGAAGGTTCTTAAATAAAAAGGTATTTTATTTTAATGACTTTTCAAGTGCATAAACAAATCAGAGCTCCTTTATGCTGATGCATCTCTGAAGAAAAGCTTATTTCAATATAATTGTGTTATTCACATAATGTGTATATAATACTATGCTGACCTTTTGGAGGAAGAAGGATATACCTTCAAATCTTCTCAAGTGAAAATGGGAAACTATTTAAAGAATAAAGATCTAAGAAAATCATGGAAGTGTTTTTGCATGTTTGCTTATTGATTTTAAACATACTTCAAGTTAGAAAATCAATATTATTGAAGAATTGAAATGGTAGTCAAAGATCTAATTCTTTCTATGTTTTATTCTCTAATTTGACAGCAAGTTTTATTGATTTTTGGGAGAGGGCTTTCTGTCAAAATTTTAATGGATAAAATTATCTTCTTGACATTTATAATCTATTTCAGAACATTAAAAAGATGAAAACCTTGGGCAACTTGGCGAGACTTCATCTCTACAATAAATCAAAAATTAGCCGGGCTTGGTAGCGCCCGCCTGTAGTTCCAGCTACTCGGAAGGCTGAGGCAGAAGGATCGCCGGAGCCCAGCAGGTCGAGGCTGTGGTGGCCGGGAGCGGCCACTGCACTCCAGTCTGGGTGACTGAGTGAGACTCCAACTCAAAAAAAAAAAAAAAGATGAAAACTTTCCTAAATAATTACACATATCTAGAAAAGTGTTGATATTACACCCAATACAGATAACATCAATAAAAATAATAGACAATAAGCTCAATGTAAACAAAAATAATAAATAAATTATTTTCAAATTCACAGTAGCAACATCTTAAAATATTAACAACGCATCGTGACCAAGAAAGATTTATCTTAGGAATCCAAGCATGGTGTAATAGTGGGAAATGTATGTATGTTAAAGTCTAGACTAATAGAATAAGTGAGCAAGCGTATACTATCTCAATAGTTGCTGAAAAAGTATTTGACAGAATGTGTTAGCCCCCTTTATTTAAAAAATGAAAAACTCTCAGGAAACTGGGGCAAAAAGGATATTTCCTAAATTTGACAGTTTATCTTCAAGAAAACCACAGAAAATATCGGTAGTGAAATGTTAGTATTATTTCTATTGAAGTCAGAAACAAGGTAATAATGCCACAAATCCCCATTTTTCAAAATAATCCTGGGGGGGGGTCTTAGAAAAGAGAGTAGACATTAATAAATGTTGGGAAAAATTTAAATATTTCACATTAAAATTAAAAATAATAAAATAAGAAGACATTCAAGAAATATAAAAGACTTACACATGCCTAGAAATGAGATAAACATACACATTTAAATGTATCAACAATGGGCAATTAATGAAAAAACACCATTCCAATCAGCAACAATAGTATAATATCTGTTCACCCATGAAGCCTTAAAATTATTAAGAAATAATACTTAAGATCAGAAAAAATAGACCTAAACACATGAAAGTAATATGGATTGAAATGGGGAACCTCAAATTTACAAAAGTTTAATTTTTTTCTCAAATTAATCTATCTATTCAGCACTATTCCTGCCAAAACTCTTAGGATAATTTTAAATGAAGCTGTTCAAATTGATTCAAAATGTTATTTGTATGAGTGAGTGCATAAGAATACCAAAAAATTTAATAAAGATAGCATTTATATCATTAATAAAATAATAAATAAATGGTAATTAGATCTACAGTACATACCTTTTATACCATTATATACAAGGAAGTGGAAATGACCTGTCAAAGGTCACATGGATGTCAAGTGGTAAAACCAAGATGCAAACTCAGAGCCAGTGCTCCTCACTTACCCATGTGCTATACTGCCCATGCCAAAAATGTGTGTGCAGGTACCCATATTAGACTAAGGATTAACACCCATCACATACAAAGAGTTCCTATCCATCAATATGAAAAACAAACAACTCAATATAAATAAAAATGAGAAGAATTTTCAAACAAATAAATAACATAAATGGTGAATAAATGTAGAAAAAAATCTAACTGACAATCAAGTAAATGCAAATTTGAAATGCAACAAAAGTCCATAAGATTTTTTTAAAAATTACTAAAGAGTTCTGATAACCAATGTTTAATCAGAAAGTAGGGAAACACCTACATTGTTGGAAATCAGTCTGACATTATTTGTCAAGTTAAAAATGAACTTAGGCGGAGGAGAGAGGATTGCCTGAGCCCAAGGGTTCGAGACCAACCTGGGCAACTTGGTGAGACCTTGTCTCTACAATAAGTCAAAAAATTAGCTGGATGGCATACACCTATGACTCCAGCTTCTTGGAAGGCTGAGGCAGAATGATCGCCTGAGTCCAGCAGGTGGTCCTGAGCATGCCACTGCACTCCAGCCTGGGTGACAGAGTGAGACTGCACCTCAAGAAAAAAGAACTTGAACTTAAATTTAGCCATAGCATACTAAAATGCTCATATATGTGCAAAAATACATGTAAATGTGATTGCTATTTCTAAAAGTAACCAATGAAAATAATCTCAATCCATAGAATGAAATAGTATGCAGTCACAAAATTATATGGATATTCACATGGAAAATGTCAAATTGAGGTTGTTAAATTTTTTTTAAAACATGTGGAAAAAAATTATACGATCCTCTTTCCAATTTTACACGTGTGAGTGTGTGTGTATCTATTGCTACATGCATTGCAAAAGTTCTCAATGAATACCAAAGTATTCATAATAGTACTCACATTTATTTTTGCTTATATATACAAAGTGTTTATAATACCAAAATATTTCTTATTCACAGAGAAGAGAGATTGAAAAACAGAAAATGGAGTTTGAAAAACAAAAAATGGAGATGAATTTTTACTTTCACTCTATATTTTTCTATAATTTTTGGATTTTTAAAATAACTATGTATTACTTGACATAGGCAAAAATTTTTTCCACAAATGAAAAAGTTCATGAAACAAAAATATTACCTTTAGTCCGTATTTAACTTCTAAGTTACCATTTATATTTCCTGGTAACTACTATAACAAATTAAAATCTTGCTACTCAAAGTGAGGTCCTTGGACCAGTAGCAATGACATTACCTCTGAGCTAGTAAGAAATACAGAATGCCAGTCCTCATCTCAGGCCAGCAGAACTTATAATGTAGTAAGATCTCCAGGTGATTCTTGTGCACATTAAAGTTTGAGAACCATTGCTCTAAAACATTAAGCATTTTGTTTTCTGCTTCAATCACTGAAAACTACTTCAAAAGCAAAATAATTTATTTAAATTTCTTTCTCAATATATGAAAAATACTTGAAAGCATTAATTATAATTTTTCAGTAACTAGGAAAGGACAACTGAGTTTTTTAAAATGACATTTACATATTTCAAGAAGGGCAGAATGATCTTTGTATATTGTGACTTCTTTTCTTGCATCTAAAATCAGTGTTTCCACTTCCTGAATGAAGAGCCAGCCAAGCTCATCTGTGTGGATTTCCCCATCCCCGGGTGAACTTACACAGTGCATCAAGAAACAATATGGGAAGTAGCCACATGGCTCATGTTCCATTACCAGACACTCTACGGAAGACTCAACCTCCAGCTTTCACACATAAATCAAATTCATCCCCTTCACACCTTCACAGCCACTCACATACATCTCACCCCAATTTTTACTTAGCATTCCCTAAAGGAAATTCCCTGAACCAGGTGTGACTTCACCTCTAATTATTCTTTACTGCATCTGCATGTGGTTTTCCTCATTATACTGACATTAGCATGAGGAACGGTCTCTGGTTGCCTGGGCAACCAGAAGTAGCACGTGCATGTGCCTATTGACTGCAAATCTACTTGTAGTTTTTCTATTATGCTCTTGGGTCCTCTCACTTTTATGGCCAAAAGAATGCAATCCTTTCTCCAGTTCTGCCTCTTTTCTTGTTTTGTGTTGTGGCTTTCTCTACAATGTCCAGCTGATTGGTCTAATTTTTCTTGAATTTTTTAAATCTTAATTTCTCTTATTTCCATGATCTATCACTGATGCTCTCCTGTCCCCTTTGAATTGCCCCCTGCTCAAAACTGCCAGTTTTGGTCACCTTTTAGATGTCTTTCCAAAATGTTGAATTCCCCACAAAAATGACTCCATTTGTGAAGTTTCCTTGTCATCCTTATCTCCTTCCTTTGTTTTCTTGCCTCAGTTTTGTGTGTTCATTGTTGTTTGAGTTGGGGTCTCACTCTGTCGTCCAGGCTGGAGTTCAGTGACACAATCAGGACTCACTGCAGCCTCTACCTAAGCTTGGGCAGTCCTTCTGCCTCAATCTCCCAAGTAGCTGGGACTACAGTTACATACCACCATGCCTGGCTAATTTTTTATTTTGTGTGGACACAGCGGTCACACTATGTTGTCCAAACCAGTCTTGAACTCCTGGCCTCAAGCAATCTTCCCTCCTCGAACTCCCGAATTGCTGGGATTACAGGTGTGAGCCATCATGCCCAGTCGAGATTCAGTTATTTTGTTATTGAAATATCAGGTTAATAAAAATATGATGATCTCTCCATTATTATAATTTCTAATAGCAAGCTACATAAAATATCTGCTCAATCCCTTTTTCTAAAGTAATAGTTCAAATCCAAGTACCATTTGGATCTGTTGAGAATAATAAAAGAAAAAATAATAATAAAGTAGTGGTTCTTAACCTCAGCTGAATGTTGGAATATTCTGGGTAGCTCTAACAAATACTGATGTTTGAGTTCCACTCCCAGAGATTCATGATTGGTCTGGGGTGCAGCCTGGGTAAGGTATTTTAAAACCTCCCTGGGTGATCCTAATGTACCATCAAAGTTGCAAAGTGTAAAGAGTAAAAGCTCTTCAACTAGGCCCTCCCATTTTGTTATTCCTCAGCATTTATAATATAAATTACAAATGTACACTTCCTTTAAGGGTCATGTGCCAGTTTGGGCCCATTTGCCTTCCAAACCATGACTCCTTCCCTTGCTCTGGGATGTGCATTTTAGAGGACTGATCCTCAGAGGTGGTGTTTCCCAGACTCATGAGACAGCTGAGTCTCTCTTGCCAAAGAGCTTCACCCAATGGGAGACTCTTCCAGGAACCTGGAGGATGGGAGAAAGGAAAAGGACAGGATGTTTCTTCCCTTCTCTGCCTGTGCAGTGGCTCCAGTGGTGTGCCCCTGTGTCTTTAGCGCCTGCCAGACAGACTCACTATGCCTTCAGTTTCCTGGGTATAACCTGGCCCGTGGACTTCATTAATACAGCTTCCTCCCTTTGATCATCATGTTAAGAGCTATTAGTAGTTTTCTACTGTAATGAAATTCTAGGGTATCCCATAGCTTCATTGGCATCTCAGTTCATCCGTCATCTATGAGACCAATTCCCAGTACATTTTCCTCCATGTTAAATACTAAGAATGGTTTCTGTTTCTCTAGTAGGGCCCTGCTTGACACAGTTTTTAACATACTGCCTACTTTGCCAGAATCAGTATCTCTGAAATACAAGACTGATAGAAAAATCAACCATCAGAGCCCTCTCTGATAAGCCCTCGTGCAGTAAGAGTGCTAGGATACCATCTTAATGAGGTCAGGTACATCTCTCATTGAGAGATATGCACATCACACATTGACTCACGATCTGCTGTCGAAAGCTACCACTTTAACAGTGGAGATATAAGAGCAACTTCCCTTTCCAGCAAAATACAACTACACATCACTAATATTGTGTTTGAAGTAGAGTGCTGTACATTCCAAGAAAACCTTGGGATGAATTCTCTAAACACTTCTTAACCCAAGTGTGGTTTTTGGACCAAGAACATAAACATCACTTGAGAGTATTTATTTATTTGTTTGTTTTTCAATAGCTTTAAGGGATACAAATAGTTTTTGGTCTGGGCTTTACATGTACCCTCTACCTCCATCTGTGCACATTGTATCCCGACTGATGATTTTTCATCCCTCCTTCTGAGTCTCCAGTGTCCGTTATACCATTCTGAGAGCGTTTAGAAAACCAGATTTCTGAACCCCTCTCCAGTCTTGTATTTAAAATATTGAGATATAATTTCATTCATATTCCATTAAACATATCTACTTATGTCTCACTTAATGACAGGGATACATTCTGAGAAGTGCATTGTTAGGTGATTCATCATTGTACAAATGTCATAGAATGTACTTACACAAACCTAGATGGTGTAGCCTACTACACACCTAGGCTACTATATGGTATAACTTATTGCCCCTAGGCTACAAACTAGTACAGCATGTTAATACAGTGAATACTGCAGGCGATTGCAATACCATGGTAAGTGTTTGTATAGCTAAACATGTCTAAACATAGAAAAAGGTACAGTGAAAATATGATACGGAAAATTTTAAAATGGTACAAGTGTATTGAGCACTTACTATGAGTGGAGCTTGCAGGACCAGGAGTTGCTCTGGGTGGGTCAGTGAGTGAGTGGTGAGTGAATGTGAAGGTCTAGGACATCACTATACCCTATTGTAGACTCTATAAACACTGTATGCTTAGGCTAAACCAAATGTATTTAAAATATTTTTCTTCCCTGAGTAATAAACCCATTTACTGTAACTTTTTTACTTTATAAACTTATAGACTTTTAAAAGACTTTTTGACTTGTTTGTAATAACACTTGGCTTAAAACACAAGCACATCATACACCTATACAAACATATTTTCTTTCTTTATATCTATATCTTATAAACTTTTTTATTTTTACATTTTAAAATTTATTTTATAAACTCTTTTGTTAAAAACCAAGACAAAAACACACACATTAGCCTAGGCCTACACAAGTTTAGGATCAAGCTCTTAGGTGACTTTGAACAAATCATTTCATTCTGACTTATGATTTCCTCAACTGAATAATAAAAGAATTGGACTAGATTCTCTAACATTTTTCTCTCTTGGCTCTACATTAAATAATCTACATTTCTATCATACAAACATACCATTTAATTTTATGAAGTATGTGTTACAGAGTGAGTCACAAGTAATATAAAGTATGATTCTGAATGACGGCTATGAGGTCTTATATTTTATACATAATTCCAGATATAGATTAAATTCAATACAGCACTTATAGTCATGACAATTCTCTCCACTTGCAATGTAGTTTTAGGAAATAATAGTTAATTACACAAATGCAAAATTCTTTAAAGTTAGTTGAAGTGGGATTTAGTTACATGGAAGCCACTCCCACCAGCCAAATTAACCCTGTTATAAATATGTAACCCTCATTCTCCTTCCCCCATTTGGCCCTAATAATTTTATAAAAATCAATGTGCAAATTACCACATTAGCATAAAAGGCTACTAATGTGATTCATTACAGAGATAAAGTGAACATTTCTGTAAAAAGTAATCAAACTGGAGACATTTAACAATATTGATGTTCCTACAGCATCACTAGCCTGGAAGTCGTTTACAATTTGACTAATGCCTTGTCTTACTCCAGGTTTCCTAGAAATAGAGTACGAGGCAAAGCTTCTTGTTCAGTGATTTATTGAGGGAGAAGTCTCAGAGGAAATCTGTAAGAGGCTGAAGAAGGCAGAAGGCTGGAGAAGGGAGTTGAGCAGCCATGGGGATTCAGCTGGAATCTCACCTCCTTGCCTGATCACAGGAGCAGCTCTGGAGTGCTAAAGGGGACCAGAGCTGTCCCACTCTGAGGCAAGGAGCTGGCCTTTTGCAACCCTGCACTACTCATCTGATGGGTGAGTGGGTGGATTGTAACTTCCCAGGCATTTCCTGATAGGTGGACCCACCTGCTGAGGGCATTGCTCAGTAGAGTAAACAGCTGTGAACCATGGGCAGTAGCACTCACAGCAGCGGTGGAAAAATAAACTAATTAGGCAAAGAGCCAGCATCTGCCAACATCCAGTTCCACAATCGATGGAGGAATATTTAATAAAATTATTTTAAAAAATAATTGGGCTATGTGACTTTGACACATTTCCTCTCTAGCAGAGTGACTAAAGAGAAGCAGCTTTTTAACTGAATTTTTATTTCTGTTTGTGTCCCTAGCCAAAGCTAGGTTAATGTTTGATATTTTTTTCGTAAAGAGCAGAACCACTTTATAAAAGTTTAAACAATGGGGACACATTTCTTATGATTTTCTTTTGGGTGGGTCACAATGGACTGATGGAAGATTCATTTTGGATTCGCTATCCCCCTCCAGCATCCATATTCATCACTTGCTCTGGGAAGAACCCTGAAGTCATGCAGCTACTCTCTTACACAATTTACTCTATCTTCAATATATACTCAGAAACCACTTCACCATTTCCACGATTGCTATCTATATCATGCAATACAATATGTACAATGATACAATAATTCTGTGCCACAACTATCCCTAAACTTGTAAATTTATGAGCTAAGAGGTTCTGCTGGTCTTGGCTGAGCTCAGCTGGGCAGCTTTTCTGGTTTTGGCTGGGGTTCACTCACATACTGAGCAGTTGCCAGTTGGCTGATACAGGATGGCCTCAGCTGGGATGATAAGCTTGGCCTCATATGGTTTCTTATCTTCCAGCAGGCAAGCCAGGCCCAAGAAATAGGAAGGTGAAACATGGAGACCATTAACTGAACCCATCAAATTAAATCAATCTACCTTACCATCCTCGTCTAAGACATCAACTCTCACTCGGACATTTGCAATCATCTAACTTTTCTTTCTTTTTCCACTTTTTCTGTCTCTCCATAGTTCAGCCAGAGCAATCCTTTTAAATCATAAGTAAAATGCTATCATTTCTCTGCTCAAACCTCTCCAATGACCTTCCATCTGAAAGGAGAAGCCAAGCTCTTTACCATGACCTTCAAGATCCTATATGATGTGGCCTTGTCCTACCACCATTACCTTCCTACCAAAGTCCCAGCAATCATACTGAGTTCCAACCACAGCATCCTCCTATCTTATTGACCTGCCAAGGAGATAAATGCCTCTAAGTCTTGGATGTACTCTTCCCTGAGTCTCCTGATCCCACTCTTTCGCTTCTCAAATGGCACCTCCTCAGAGATGACTTCTCCAGACAATCTGTACAAACTAGTACTTCTATCCAGCACTCTGTGTCACACTTTCCATGGCTTATTTTTCTTTATTGCATCTATCAATCCCTAAGTGATTATATGTACATTTCTGTTTGTATGTATGTTTCCCCCTGCCAGCATGTGAACTCTATGAATTTAGAAAATTTATTTCTTTTGTTCACTGCTATAACCCCAGTGTCTAGAACAGTGTCTAGCATATAGTGAATGGTTAATAATGATTTTTAAAACTAAGTCAATGAATAAATATCCTTTTGTCTAGAAGATAATGTTTAAAACTATTCAATTATTCACAGCTACCTATAGAGAATGAATGGTGAATGAATTGCTGTGATGCCAATAAAAGTCAAATGATAATACAATGAAGACAAAGATCTAAATTTCCTTATTGTCAACCATTACCCTTTTCTGCTATTTTGACTTTGTGTCATGACTTGTTCTCTTCTAGATGCTATTTGAATGAATGCAACTAATGGGAACTAGGACACAAACTCATACTGACTTTTATATTACTCTACTGGACTCATCTTTCAGTATCACCAGATGCATAAGGATAATTTCAAAAGTAAGTCAAGATAAAAAATATGATCGTAGTTTAACATGAATAAATTTAGTATTTGTACTTTTTTCTAAATAAGTTTCCTAAAATGACTGAAAAACATTTAAAATCATCAAAATACTTGAAGATAATTACGCAAAAACAGTAAGTTTCCTTTCAGATCATTTTAAAAAATGAAGTCTTTACTGTTTTGAACATGATTTATTTTAAACTTACAAGAAGTTAGCACAGAAAAAGAAACAAAATTCTCAGTGCAATAATCATTTTCCTGCTTCGTCTTATGGAATGAAAACAATGTCATGGGTCTTACCGGCAAAGTTGGACAGGGTAGTGGGAAAAAATGACTAAAAGTATGCAAAACTAATCAGATTGTATCTCTAGAGTATTTCCCATCTCAAGTTCAGTTATTTGCTAATTTAGTAGCATTTGGTATAACTTTACTTGTGAGAAAAGAAACACATAAACATACTCCCAGTCTATGGTTACACTGAGATGAAGCCTGTGATTCAAATGTATTTACTTGAATTAAATAAAATCAAAATACAATGTTGTTAAAGTACAAGAAATGGTAGTAATTAATCTAAGATGAAGCAAGTGTCATGGAGTATGAAAATGTGGTACTCAGATTTTGTTTATTCAAAAGTCTTCTCTGAGCATGTTCTTCAAACTCTACCATTTGAAAATTTATTATACTTTAATTATTGCAGTCATGAAAAGAAGCAATGGCTATGGGTACATTTGAAAAAATATTTAATCTGTTTATGGTTAGCCAACCATTTAATCTGTTTTTTCACACATATATAATTTCTAGAACAATTTTGTTAACATTATTTGTAGGATATCCTCATATTCTGGTCTATATAGTGTAGAAATTATTTTAGAATTACACTAGTTTATTTCAACTGCTTTTCCAGAAAAGTGTTAAATAAGAGAGAAAGGTTTTGGCTTTTTCCATTACCAAAATAAATGTACAATGTACGGTAACTTCCTGATTTCAGTAGTAGTATGTTTTATCTAATCAACATGATGATGTAGATTTTTTCTGCCTATATATGGAATAGTAAAAAAAAAAAAAGAAAAAAAAAAAAAGGTTGAAAAGGAATAACTATCAATTAATATAGGCCATATAATAGTTAAATATTGCAGACAAACTATAATTTCTGGCTATTCAGACTATATTTACATTCCATGGAAGAGATAGACATCAAAAGATTTCTTGGCTGGGCCTGGAGGCTCAGCCTGTAATCCCAGCACTTTGGGACACCGAGGCAAGAGGATTGCCTGGGCCCATGGGTTTGAGACCAGCCTGGGCAACTTGGCAAGACCTCATCTCTACAATAAATAAAGAATTAGCCAGGCATGGTAGCATGCTCCTGTAGTTCTGGCTACTTGGAAGGCTGAGGCAGAAGGATCGCCAGAGTCCAGCAGGTCGACGCTGGTATAGCTGTGAGTATGCCACTGCACTCCAGCCTAGGTGAGACTCCAACTCAAAAAAAAAACAAAAAAAAACTCTTTAATACATGTGCCAAATGTTGATGAGTATTTGACTGAGTAACAAAAGATTGCTGTATCAGTTAGGATGCTTTTGGCCATAAGAGACTCATCTCAAAGTGGCTTTAAGATATAGGGGATTATTTAAAAAGAAGTTATTCCTCTTTGTGGATGACATGGTTCTATACATTGAAAATCCAAGAGAATCTGTCAAAAACCTCCTTGCACTGATAAAGGACTTTGGTGAAGTCTCAGAGTATAAAATAAATGTGCCAAAGACAGTTGCATTCTTATACACCGACAATAAACAGAAAGCTCAGATACAAAGCATGAACCTATTCATAATAGCAAAGAAAAAAGAAAAAAAAAAAAAAAAGAAATACCTTGGAATCTTCCTTTCCAAAGAAGTGAAAGACCTTTACAATGAAAACTACAAAACACTGCTCAAAGAAATCCAAGAAGACACAAACAAATGGAAAAATATTCTATGCTAATGGATTAGAAGAATAAACATTGTTAAGATGTCTACACTACCAAAGGCAATCTACAGATTTAATGCAATACCTATTAAATTATCAACATCATTCTTCTCAGACATGGAAATGATAATACAGAAATTCATATGGAAACATAAAAGACCACAAATAGCAAAAAAAATCCTTAACAAAAGAAACAAAGCAGGAGGTATCACACTTACAGACTTCAAACTCTACTATAAAGCTACAATAATCAAAACAATCTTGTGTTGGTGCAAGAACAGGCATATAGACCAATGGAACAAGATAGAGATTCCAGAAGCAAAACCTCAATTCCTCAACCAATCCATCTTCAACAAAGCCTCCACTAGTACCCAATGGGGAGAAGAGAACATATACAGTAAATGGTGCTGGGAAAACTGGATGACCACATGCAGAAGACTGAAACAGGACCCCTACTTATCACTATACATAAAAATCAACTCTAAATGCATCAAAGACCTAAATGTAAAACCTCAGACTACAAGAACCCTAGAAGAAAATGTAGGAAACACCCTTACAGAAATCTGAATAGGCAACCAATTCCTGATTAACTCTCCAAAAGTGAATGCCATAAAATATAAGATAGACAAATGGAACCTCATCAAACTGAAGTTTCTGCAAAGCAAAAGAAACCATCAAGAGAGTGGGGAGGCAGCCCATGAAATAGGAAAAAATAATTTTCCACTGTAAATCTGACAAAGGCTTAACATCCAGGATCACATGGAACTCAAACATGCCAAAAGGAAAAAAACAAACAACCCTATTAAAAAATGGGCAAAAGATATGAAGACACTTCTCAGAAGAAGACTTAAAAGCAGCCAACAGATACATGAAAAAATGCTCAGCCTCACTAATCATCCAAGAAATGCAAATTAAAACTACACTGAGATACCACCTAACTCCAGTCAGGATGGTTATCATCAATAACTCAAAAAACAACAGATGCTGGAGAGGATGTAGGGAAAAAGGAATATTTCTACACAGTTGGTGGGAATGTAAGC
>CAUYQG010039800.1:0-75301 GCA_963574415.1 Tarsius wallacei
AAGGCACGTAACAACACAAAGGACACCAGGTCTACTACCAGGGGAAGGAGGACCTGTTGAAGCCCGTACTTCACCTGCATGCAGCCTACGTATGTAGTTGACTCTCACTTGTACCCCACATCTCCATAATAAACACACACACACACACACACACACACACACACACACAAGAAGTATGCATTACTATAAAAAAGGTTGTCAAATTAAAAAAAAAAAGTGAATGCTTCACTACACTATGTTGCCATTGCAGCATCTTGAGTATGCCTGTGTAGTAAGGAGTGTGTTTTATAGTCTCTCTACATAAGAAGGTGGTAGATAAGGAAAATCCTAGCCTTTATATCATCAGAAAAAAAATGAATACATTGATACATTGGATCATAAACTACCACTATGATGCCACTCACTTTTCTCTGGGTTTTAGGTTTTCAGCACAATTCCAGTATTCCCCAAATGAATTACTCATTACTACAGCATCAATAGTTATATTATCTAGACCTTCTGTCTAGGTAATGCTGAAAACTCAGTTCATAACTAATGGATACTGAGCGTGTCATTCACAGTTATGCAAATCTCAACTGCCTCCTAGGAGAACTCCCTAGAAAGCTAGAGTGAGATATAATATCTACTTCTAGGAGAGATTCTTGTATTGTGCTTCTTTTCTTTTCTTGCTTCACGGTCACAACATGGTTACAGCAATGATCAGATTTGTTTTATTTTTCAGCATCATAGTCACAATGCCTAGGCTTATCAGCTTCTCCAGGATCTATTAAAATATTTGATATTTAAAACAAAAATGTACCAAAGTTCCAAAATAAACTACTATATTGACATTAATGAATATTTACTTAAATCAGTACAAAATGTGACAGTAGTTCAATTTCACCAATTGTTACATTTAGTATTATAATGATTTTATTACATTTGGAAACAATCTCTAGACTAGGTTGCCTAATCCTGCAAAAATTCCTGAGTGTGCATGATTTCTGTCTAAAAATCATAACCAATCACGATCTAATTGGATTATTCAATAATTTCAAAACAAAATTATAAAATTCATATAAATTATGTTCAGGAAAAGTTATATTTAGTTTAGGACAGGATGGTGTCTTAATATGTTTACTATAATATGTTGTGGGAGCTTGAAAAGAAAGTTTGGAACCCATGAAAGTTTTAATATAGTACTGGCAAAACCGCCTCTTATGGTTCAGGCACCAGTTTATCTCCAATAGCATATGTGTTATTTCAAATAAATGCCTTCTCCAGAAAGTAGAGTTTGCAATGAGTATTTTTTTTTTTGAAATGCCACTCTGCGAGTTCCGTGTAAACCCCAAATCATTGACTAGAAGCTTCTAGCAGCATAATTGACTTGGGGGGGATGTCTCTGCCAGTCAAAAAATATTGCATATTGAAAAAAAAAATGGAGAAAAGGTGTGTTTCCTCAGAATTTGACTGATTTTATTTTATTGACATAGATAAAATTGTTTTTGTTTTGGTAAAAATTCACTAATCTCATATGGCTGTGCAGATACAGTGTTTGAGAACAGTCATTTGCCTTTGATTCCTGAAAACAAATAGAACTCGAATACTCACAACAATAGCAGCAGACTCCTTGGAGATTGTCTTGTAACAATACTAAGGGACATAATCCTGAACAGAATTCCAATTCACTTTAAGAGGAAGATGAGAAAGTATAAATTATCTTGAAAAAAAAAAAAAGGCAGTGGCAGGTTGCATTCATTATGAATAAAAAAAGAACTAATAAGTGACCCATTCCAATGGGTACCTAATTAAAGATAAACACATTGATAATGAATTACAACCTGGAAACATTTCACAATATGTTGCGATAATGGTTTACTTCAAGGATTAAAATGAATGTGTTTCTCTTCCTCCTTATCCCCTTCCCTCCTTCCCTTTCTTTTCTTCCTTTCTTCCTTTTCCACCCTCCCTGATTCCTCCCTTCCTTCTATCTCTCTCCTCTCTCTCTTTCCAAATCTAGTGCATCTTTCTTGTTTGTTCTTATTCTTTTTACACTTGATCACTGAATTGCACACATGATGTCAACTTTTACTTCCAGAGTGATATTGAAAGAGTTAAAAGGGTTTTCAAAGAGAAGGGTTTTTCCTGGGATATACAAAGAACAGGTATCTCCTAGGTAATAATTAGTCTCTTAATGATAGAAGTAATTCTTAGGGGAAGAAAGCTCTATCTTAGATCTTTTTCTAGGCATATGTTCATTGTTTTGCACCCCCCCAAAGCCATAGTAATTTTTATATTAAGACTCAGGGTGAAAACTTATTGTTTCCAATACTAAACTTAGAGTGTCATAGCTCCAAAGCCTTTAGGTCTTAGAGAGTACTGCATATACAAGGGGAAGAAAGCTGGACAGCTTCACTTTGATATCACAGGCCTGGAGAACACTAAGAGGCTTGGTTATAATTGGCATCTTCTGTGGGATTTTTAGGACTGCTTCAGACAATTCTTGGGTCAAAGAAACCTTGGAAGATACAACCTCATAAGTGTTTGTTTCGTCAACTCGGTCTCATAAGCACCGTAGTAAATTTCAAATGTATTTTAAGTTACAAATCATGTGAAACTGAAAGATGGGCCCAAACAAACAAGATAAACAAAAATCTCAACATGTTAAAAATGTCCATACCTTAAGCAGCAGTGTTATGCAGTGTGTGTGTGTGTGTGTGTGTGTGTGTTTATGTATTTATGTGAACATAATACACTTATAGTAATAATCACATTCTGCTACTGCAGGTGGAGCCAGAACCTTTATGAGACACTGGACCACTGGGTGACCTAACTCTAGAGCGAACCTACAGGGTGCTTGGCTAGTAGTTTACATTGCCATGTTCAACGAGTAGTTAATAGTTTATAGTACAGTGCCTAAGGGGTCTATGAACTTAGACATGATCTGGACTGGCATCTTATGGGGGTAAATCAAGGTCTTTCTAGGTCATAATGAAATAGTTTTCTTAGATTTTGGTGAGGGTTAGTCTGTGCACTGCAGATAACAGTCTACATTTGAAATAGGCTGATTAAGGCAGGGTCTGATCTGGAAACCTATGCAGGGGAAACTAATCCTTAGGTACATTGATTTAGTCTGATAATCTCTTTTCATCAGATAATATCTTCAACATAAATTTGAAAAGAGCCCTAAGGTAAGTAAATATTATTTGCCATCTTTTCTAGGAAAAAAGTTACTGAGTTTTTTCATTGCATCTGACTAAATGTGCTAACTAGTAATGGACTGTATGGAAACATTGGCTCATTATGAAAATAAGTTAACCAGGTTTCTGATGGATGCTACACTTATTATTTTATGTAATAAGAGATAATTCCTTCCTTAAGATATGCAAGGATGCATGCATCCTAGGAAATGAGGTTAATTTATAAGTTACAATGTAATTTTATCTGTATCACCATATGATACACATATTTAAGCAGCCTCAAAGAGAATTCAGTGACATTTTCAAGAACGGGTAGGTAGATTTTAGAATCACCTGCACAAAATGAAGGAAGAGTTTTCAAACTCTATGCCTCCTCTGAAAGACCTCAGAGAGTCAAATCCCCTGGAATGGGAATCATCACCTTATTAAACAGAGGAGCCAGGCCTTGAAACCAGTTCTTGAAACAAATTCTGTTACCTCATTTCCTCTATTTGCTTTGAGCCGTAGCAGTGACTTTTTCTAGGTTAACGTGAGTATCTTTAGTGAAAAAAAACTCTCTCTCTCTCTCTCTCTCTCTCTCTGTATATATATACACACACACACATATATATAATATATATAATAACTGAATGCTACTATGTGGTTACAACCAGCAAAAATTCTCAAAACCACAGCAAGCAGTGCAAACATTATGTAAATGACAAGGCAGCTCAGAAAAGAGAAAGAGGAAAACTAGATCACAGGATGCTTTACAATAAAGGAACACCTTGACCTAGGTCGTAGAAAATGGGTAGGATTTGATTAGGTAAAAGTCCATACATGCATGACAACTTGAGGTGAAGGATAAAAGCAGAATCAAATATGGATTACAAGAGGGGAAACTGAGTAATATATGTTTTGAGAAGCAGGGAACAGTGAAAAATAGGGTAAAGTTGTTCAGATGGGACCAGATCACAGGGGATTTCTGGAAATTGGGCAAATGAGTTTACATTTTTAAAAATGATATTAAGTATGGAATACTTGGAAATTCTTAAACAGAGTAGTAACCTAAAAGTAATCTAGGAAACACAATCTGTCATTGTGTACCGGTTAGATTTGAGCGGAGAGATTATAGGGTCCAGCAAAGATGTTTCTTAGATATAAATTGAGATAAGTACAGGCGCCATCAAAAAAGAAAGCAAATTGCCAATAGTATTAACTTTATGAAGAGAGGAAAAGAAAGCTCTGACTTGAAAAGTACAATCTTTGGAACCTGAGCCTCTAGGAAAACAGGTGATATTCCTGCTTATAAATAGTTACATTAGAAAGGGAATCTGAGATATTGAGAAGATGCCATAATTTGGTTTCATTGTGTCCAGGAAGCAAGAAGCTCAAACTCAAACAAGAGTGTGAAGAGAGAGCATAGCTATAGGAACCTGTATGTGACTCCAAGGGAAAAGATGATATCTGAAGCCATGAGAACAATGATGTTCTAAGGGAGAAAGTGCAGAGAGAAAAGGCAAAGCAAAGACACAAAGTGATAAAGCACAAAGGAAATCAGGAGGAGAGAGGTGAAGCCCTGTGTGTCACAGAAGGAAGGGGAGACATTTTCCGGAAAGAGTAATATGGTCAATCCATTAAATGTAGAAAGGGAATAGAAATGATCACCATGCATGCAAACGTGTATATGTGTAAGAGGGGTGAGAGCCAACATTCATTAAAAGCACTTGTCATATGCCTGGTGTTTTTCTCTGAACTTTATGTATAATTTTGTTTCATCTTTTTACCTACCACTCACTGAACTCTTCCCCACTCTTCTGGATACCAAGATATTTCACTCATTACCATTTCCTTACAATATACACTCAATACAATGAATGAAAGGGATAAATTCCGAAACACTTTTGACTTCAGGGTAAGTTGGAAAATAAATCTGTGGATCTGGGATGCTCCCCACTTCGGATTTGTCCCCTTCCATAGGTTCCTTTATTCCCCAGCTCCACAGAGCACAGTGGATACTCTTGATAAATGATACCATGGCACTCTGCATTTCTTTCTAACACTTTTCCCAACTTCCATCATATGAATTTAGGTTTAATGTCTCTTCTCTGAGAAAATATAAACCTCATCAGAATACAGATAACTGGTATCCTCCTCACCCTTATATCCTTGGCCCTTAGTGTGGTCCTTTGCATGTAGCAGGTCTTTGGTGTTTGCTGAAGGAACAAAGAATAAATGAACTCCTCACGTTTTACCATTTACAAAGTAGGCTGCGATGTCCCTCCAAGGTCTGCAGTTCCTCCAATTAAAATACTCTTCTCGCACCCTATAATTCCATCAAGAGTGCTCACCACACCTGCAGTTACATAATCAGTGGTATCATTTGTTGTTTAATGTCTGTGCTATTGGATAGACTGTGAACTCCCTTAGAGAAACAGTGGGATTTTGGTCACTACTCTCTGGCAAGTCCCTGGCACACAGTAGGAGCTTGTCAGAGTACAGATGTTGAATGTTAAATAAGAATTTTATTCATTTTATTTGAAAGAACTAAAGCAAATAAATAAAAATAAATGTCTAAGCTTTTACAACTAATGGAGTCAGAGTCAAAATCAACTCTAAGTCCAAAACTTGTTTATTGTCTTTTCCCCCCACCAAATAAGATGCACAGGGAAAAGACTATCTGATTTTCCAAGACACTATTAGTTTGCATTAAGATAATAATTTTAATAAAGAGGTGAGGCATTGTTTAATGGGTGGAAATGGGGTGAATGAGGTAAAGTATATATAGGTGAATATGTGTGTATGTGGATTTGTATGTGAAAGGGCATAAACTTAGCTCATTCTGTGTGTCTGTATGTTGTATCTGAGAAGGGTGATGAGGCGCTGAGTAGAAGATAATGGATAGAAGTAGAATTGCCGGTGAAACATTCATGCAATGTAGACATAGTGCTTTTCTCTAAAGTGCAATTCATATAGAGATAGCATAAGGATAGTGCAACTGCCCCGCCTGCAGTGAGCAATACATTTTCTCTTCTTCCAACAGCATTGGACCCATTCTGGTTCTCTGGCACTAGTGTGCCAGTTCTCAGTACTTTAGCCTTGTAATATCATTTGAAGCTACTTGTTTAATGAGTTTAATTTCTAAGTCAAGTTTACAGAGAAAGGCTTTTCAAAAAAGAAATTTTTATTTGCTATACAAATATCAACCTTACTGAGCCTTAGATATCTAATTCGTAAGTTGAGGGCATTGATAGCTAACTCCACAGCTCTAAAGGGAATCATAAGGATTAGAGAAAATTTAATTTTAGCCCCTAACAGAAGCTAGAATGTACCTAACACTCAAAAACTAATAGCTAACATAAAAGTTGGGGATAAAAGTCCAAATATCAATTTTTCTTTGTTTCTCTTTTATCAAGCATCTTCAAATGTATCTTAAAATCTATGTTCTCTACATCTCATACATTCTGTGTTTCTTGGATGAGGGAAACTCTTTCAGTCCCCAAATTATAAACTGCAAAGTTTATAAACTCTAAGTGTCCTGTCAATGGCCTAGGAACCTAATTTGGAATCCTCAAATAGAGGAAGAGGTAGCAGAATGCTTTGTAAATTTGAAAAATAATATTACGAAAGCTTGCAAAGGTCCTAGAAAATAGTTATAAAATTTAAAGCAGACTGAGATAAGTTGAAGAAATGTTACAGTGAAAATGTGATAGTAACCATGGAAGGAAGGAAGGCAGAAAATTAAATTAGGAGAGGGTGGATAACACAACTTAGGGCATAGAAGTCCTATGAACCAAAGCTGAAAATGAAGCACCAAAAACAGTCCTGTTACTTGCTTTTTCCTCTGATAGGGAGTTGTTTTTCTAGCAATGGCTCCATAGACACGAGCTCCAAATGGGATAAAATGTGCAAGAGAACAAGGCCATTACTTCCACAATTTATTTTTTTATACTCCAGGAATTGATCTTCGAATCAAGTTCCTTTTAGAGTCCATTGATATGAAAGTGTTTAATCACCTGCCGATAATTAGCAAACACCAGAAGCATTTTGTGTTTCAAGAACAAGGAACAGAACATATAGGGAGACTAAAAGTCATCTCATCATTGCAGATATCGCTCAGCTAATATTTCATCTTTCCGCCTTTGTTTCCAGAACCTAAAGTCAGCTGCAAATTAGGCCGGTCTGCGTCGACATCAGGTGTGCCTCCTCCATCAGTTACTCCTCTCAGGCAAACCAGTGACCCGCAACAGAGCCAGGTACCATCATCGTTAGCCAATCGTGATTGACTTCCTGTGATGCAACATGCCAAATGCTTCCCACCTCTGTCTGTCCTGTTGCTGTAGACAATTTTTGCATTTGCTTTTATTTTTCTACGTGTGTATGGGGGTTGAGTTCTGGCAGTCTGTGTTTTCATCCGAAAAAGAATGTCTTTCTTCCTTGTGACTGGTGGTGAAACTTTCTTTGCTGTTTGTTACCAAATCGTTTTTTGTCTCTGGTTTCCATCATTCTGTAATATAAATGTAGTAAATTTGTACTATATGTATTTGCTTAGTGGTTATTTTTAAAAATTCTTTCTCTCTTTCATGTTTTGTGTACTTTTATACTGTCTCTGAAAATTTATCAACCATTGATAAATTTATCGACTTTGTTTTCTGTAGATTTCTTTTTAAATGTTTTGTCTGCAACACTTGCACAGATGTTGTCAATGGATTTGTACATATCTTATAGTTCTTATTATACTGTAATATTTGTGGCAGTTTTGCTCTTATTTTTATTTAGCTTGGAGCATGATTGTAAGTCACTGTGAATATTGATGTCCTTATAAATATTCATATGCCAACTCATTTGGATTGAATATGGCAGCTAGTCTTTCTTCTTTCTTAGGCCATAGAGGCAAATTGACTGACCAGATTATCTAGGTATTTAACAAAAACTGTAGCTTAATAAGGTACCCTTTAAATAAATGAATTTCCTCTCTTATACCAACAATATCAGAAATGTTCTTAGAAAGGGAATGTTCATGCATGGTAAATGAGATCTCTATTATCATTTGAAGAAAAGAGACAAGAAATAAATGTGTAAGCTGAAATATCATTTAATCTTTTACAGTATAATATGTTGCTCTGATGTTCATTTGGATGCATGGTTGTGGATGGGGAATTTAATATGTGGAAAAATCATTGCACATAAATGTCTTGTCTATAGTTCACCCAATAGGAATTCAATACAATGGCTTAACTTGTGAGGCTTAATTGTTACTACTCTTAAGTATTATGGGTGTTAAATAGGATGATGTCAGCTTGGAGTGGTTTCTCTCTGCTTCTCAGCTTTAATCTTTGCATTCATGAAACTCTTCTGAAATAGTAAATTGTAAAGCTTCTGATGATACCTCCAAGGGAACTGCCCATTACTGATTAGCAAATTACATATTCATCAATTTTTAAAATGTCAGGCTTTTAAAAAACATAGCTAAGCAGAATAATTGCATTTTTTTCTGATGAGAGACATTGTGCTTCTTAGTATTTTTGTCTGGCTTAAATATGCAAAGGACTTGATTTATGAATATATGAGTTATCTACAAACACAAGAAATGAGAGGCTTCTCTCAAGGGCATTTCAAGTGCCATTTGGAATTTCTTGTGTCTTAATTTAAAATGTTAAATGCCTTTTTAACTAAATGTAGCCAGCTCAAACACTTTTTGGATATAAAAGAAGTGAAAACAGTAAGACATTGAATAAATAAAACAGCCTCTGTAAAGTAAACTGCCGTCTTAGCTGATTAAAGCTATTCTCAATATATTGTATTTATAACAGTATTGAATGTTTTAAAAAGTTTAATACAGAAATAAGGGAACTTTAACTAACTGGCATAGAATTGCATTAATGCAATCAATTTTTCAAGTATGTAATCCTTGCTGGTGTATTACTCTCAATATCTCAGAGAGGTTTGGTGTTTTTTGCTTTGTTTTGTTTTTCTTCCTGATTATCTTTATAGCTGTTGGTCCAAAGCTCCTTCAACTCTTAATGAAAGCAGGTACATGGGGTAAACTTTCGGATAGGACAAGGTGCACTCTGTGTGCCTTTGAATTATCAAATCTTAGATCACATGATGAAATGTTCTTCATTCTTTAAAGTAGTACAACATGGAAAGCCCCTGACACTGCTTTTATGCTATTAGTCTCCTTACCTACTGACAGAAATTCTGACATGCAGCCTAATCATAGATAGGCTGTCAGGGCTATACATTGCAAGGCTGGTCTTTGTGGCTTATAATAAGTTGTAGTATACAAACATTCCTATACTGTGGAGATAAAGGGGTAAGCATGGCTCAGATGAACCTTGCTCTGTATGCCTATGACTTAACAGTCATCTAAAGTCAATGAATGCTTGTTGAAGGTTCCTTTCTCACCTAATTCCTATGCCCTCAACCATAGTCTTGACTGAGATGTCTCTTTAAGTTACAACCAAGAAGACACTGCCCTGTGTTTAGTAATGCAAGGCAATGGTGACAAATATTTAAGCTTGCTTGAACTTAGAATGACTATTCATATGGCTACTAAAATATGGAACATATACCATGATCAAACAATCACTCCGTTCACTTGAAGCAGTGTTTCCAACACCAAAATTCCTACTAGTTATTAAAACCCCAAATTCTCAACAGAGTAATAAGCTTTTCATTAGGAAATAATTGGAAGGTCATGTGATCTATTTAAAACAAATAAAAGCAGTCACTAACCCCTAAAACACTTTCAGCGCTGCTTGTCTATTGCACAATCTGGCTTTAGGAAGGGTGTGCCATTTCAGTCACCTTATGGGGTCACTACCCCTCATATAGAAGGAGTTATGTTAATTTTTAGGTTATTGCTCCCATCCTATCTCTGTTCAGTTTTCGTGCTCCTTGTTGTCACTTACCACTTCATGTCATGATTGGAGCTCTTTGAGTAGTGTTGCAAGTGGAGTTAGGTAGTGCTTGACATTATTCCAGCAGATTTGCCCAGTGGTGGCCAAAAGTGACTGACCCTTACCCTGGCACCTGGGGCCAGTATTGAGTGCCCACCACTGGAATTTGTGTATAAACAAAGGTGTGGGAAATATTTACTTGGCTTTGTAATTTGTTTTAGGTTCAGATAACTACAGCAGACTCAAGATCTATAGGAATGTATAATTTCAACTGACTTGAACTTCAAATTATCATAAGAGAAAATGGAAAGTTCGAGAAAGAAGCACTTAGAGTTTACTCCACAACACATTTCATTCTCTGACACTCAGAGGAATGAAAAATCAGATTGTATTTTTTTTTATTTCACTCCGGAGTAAATGGACTAGACATGAGGCAATGAGAAACACATCCTTGGAATTTCACTGTGATGTAGTCATGTGTTTTGGCATTTGCCATAATACAAAACTTTGGAAATTAGACAGAATTTCTTTGCCTGCCATTAGAAGGTTAATTTTTTTCTTAGTTAAAATAAGTTAAACTGCATAAAAGTCATGTTTAAACTTGGAGCACATGTCACTGTCTCCTTTTTCCCTGTCATAAAGTAGAAGGCCGTATGTTCAGAAGATGTGAGTGCTTTTAGAGATAGTGAGTGATGTTCATGTGATTCCTCCAACTCTGGCTGAGATTAGCCACCATCATCAGTGAGCCCATTGGAGACAGAACCATCTAGAGTTGTGTTGCAGCAGGTGATGAAACAGTAACTTATGTACAGGCCATATCAAACCATAATTTCCTTCAAGAATGGAGCAGCTAGGACGTGTCTCCAAAGAGTAGTGTGGCTCTGCTTGGAAAAATGTTCCCAAGATGTGTTTGAATTCATCTTCCTAGGAAGGAAGGAGGTGAAAGCCACAGCCACATCCACACACAATCTCATACTCACACACACACTCATTCATGAGCACTTTCTTTTTCAAGTGAAAGTCTCATTCTGTCACCCAGACCAGAGTGCAGTCACACAATCATGGCTCACTGCAGCCTCCACCTCCTGGTTTCAGCCCATCTTTCCTTCTCAGTCTCCCAAGTAACTGAGCCACCATGCCCAGTTAATTTTTTGATTTTCTGTAGAAACGAGATCTTGCTATATTGCCCACATTGGTCTCGAATTCCTGGACTCAAACAATCATCCCGCCTCAGCCTCCCCAAAAATGTGCTGGGATAACAGGCATGAGCCACTGGGCCTGATCAGAGCACAGTGTTTACATGGTAGATTGCCATGTTCGATCAATAAATCACAAAGCTAACAGTGACCCAGGTGAAGAACTGGAAACTCAAATTCTCCTTAAGGCTCGTTTATCATTTGAGATGTATTGTCTCTGTTCATCCTTGACCTGGGGAAGGGAGGTAAAGAAAGTTCATTTTTTTCTTTGGACATGCACTTCAACGTCTGACAAACCCAAACCTCTTTATAAATCAACACACAGTGATTCACCTCTGAAGCTGTGATTTCCATGGAGCCAAGTGCTATGATACCTGCATTCTCACCACCCAGTACAAAACGTACCCAACCAAGTTCCTTAGCAGCTGTTATTCAGGCTTGTAAGCCCAATTCCCTTTAACTTGCCCCTTCAGGATTGTTTATCAAATGCTTATACCTTTTGACAGCAGCCCCCTGGCCTCTCTCCAAGCTTCTAACATCTTGCTTCTGCTTGATGGCCTTGTTTGAGAGACAAAAGCCTGCCAGGGATGCCTCTGGAGTAAAGTGGGTTCCCTTTTCTCATGGGCTCCACAGCTATGTTGTTGTGTTAGTATCTGGCTAGCGTTCCTGGACGATGGAAGAATGAGTTATAGTGTCCATTGTTTGATGCATGCCCAGAGTGTATTTCTGGACATACCTAGATATCAAAATGCTTTCTAGATACTTAAAGAAAAGGAAGAAACACAATCCAAAGATAAGGATGAGGGATCAGTATACGTGAAGACTAAGGTTGAAGGACTTAGATGGATGTCTTGATGAGAGTTGTGCCCAGTTCTGAAGTGTTCCTCCAATGCACTGCACAATGTGGGACACTCAGTGATCTTTTATTGACTTACCTGACGTCTTTCCATGTAAATATTTTGCTCTATATACCCTTGGAAAACATCTTCTCATATATTTTGACCTTGTTCCTGTTCTTCAGTCCTTAATATTTCCAGAGCAGTGGATGTTTTGACTTGTCCCAAAGCCTCGTCATGCTGTGTCTTTTTAAAACTTTAAGAAGACCACAGTGCCTCTTTAAGGTCTGTGAGTTCTGAGCTTTCATCTAACTTTCCAGGTAGGCAAAACATTTGCTTGATGGCTCAGCCTTATTCCGCACTTTGAAAAGCCGAGGCGAGTGAATTGCCTGAGCCCATGGGCTTAAGACCCAGACCAGTCAACTTGGCGAGACCTCGTCTCTACAAAAAATAAAAATAAAAAATTAGCTGAGCGTGTTTCCAGCTACTTGGAAGGCTGATGCAGAAAGATCACTGGAGTCCAGCAAGTTGACGCCAAGGTGGCCCTGAGTGTGCCACCACACTCCAGCCTGGGCGACCGAGTGACACTCTAACTCAAAAACAAAACAAAACAGAAACATGTGCAGGAGCCTGCAGAGTGTGAGGAAGGCTGACAACAAAGGGAGACCAAGGAGGGTAACATTCTGGGAAATGAAACGAAAACATAGAAAAGAAGTCTGATTTCATTCACTCACTGCCTAGCCTCAACTCCAAATAACGTAACCTTAAAGGCTTCAAAGCTTTATCCTCATTTAATTTTGCCTCCGATAGGATCAAGTAGAAAAACAAAACCTCAGGGCAATATGGAAAACCTCTATACCTTCTTCTCAATTTTGCTGTGAGCCTAAAACTGCTCTTTAAAAAAAAAACCCTTACAAAACCTAAGGATAGAGAAGCTTCAGCAACATTTTCTCTCTAGAATTCTCAGGCTACCGTGAACATGGATATGGCTTGTCTTGCCAACCCTAAGCGTGGTTTAGTTTAGCCCCGTGTCTTATTATGATGTTTTATCTGATCAGCTGGATACATTTTCACGTGCTTTCTACCTAGAGATTAACATTTTTGTGACAGACGAAAGAAGAGATGGGAAGGGGAGAACCGCAGAATATGTAGTTAGGAGCATGTGCCACCTGGACTCAGTGTGACCAAGGGCCCCTGCTCTACCATCTCTTGCTCAAGTGTTGACCAGACATTTTTTTTTGAGACTGTGATATTCAAAGTCCTTCTATGACACCTGAACTGAGAAAATGTCCTACATGACCTTTATATTAATACCTTATACAGCTGATAGGATTGTATGCTTATGAATACAGCATATGATGGAAGTAGGAGAAAAGCAGAAATAGAATGCACGGAACAGGACCAGCCAAACTAAACTCACTTCACTAATACACAGTCTCCGCCTGCAATGGAACTTCCAACAGGCTATGCAATAGATCTTTCAAACAGCATTTATTCTTTGGTTCTTTTTGCACATAAATCAACCTTACATATATCCCCAAATACAGACACACCCAACGAGGGACTTGGACAACCCCCACTAAGTTAACAAGGCAATTTCAGTATCACATTGGAAAAGTATTTGTCTATACTAACTTTAAATTGCAAAATAAAGTGTCCTATTAACAAAGGTTATATTACAAAGAAGTTATGGTTATTAGTTATAAAATGATATTTACCAAAGAGACTGAATCCAGCCCTATGAAATGTGTAATAAATTTATATTACAAAGTAGGATGTCAGTGGCTAAGTTGACCTATTTCTGTGTATTATAGAATAGTTTCCATGAAATAATATGAGAAAAAAAAAAAACATTTATCTTACGTGTGCTCTCACAGTCTTGTCTAATTCATTTATAAAACTATTAGGCTTTAGTTTTTTTGTGGAACTCTATAAGTTTTAATTTATGTCATATTTAAGGAAGAAAATAAAATTTATTGTTACTTAAATGGCAACTGAATCCAGTATTATGTAAAATAAAATGTTGGAATTATTTGATTTCTGCTTTATACGAAGAATTCTAACAGTGGTAACTCATTATGCTTACACCAACTGTAGTATAGACTGTCATTTACATAGTATTTAGCCATTGCAGGCTTATTAGCTTTTGTATTTTTTAAGCAACAAAATATTGGGGATCACTTTTTAAAATCCAGTAGTCTTATGACCAGTCTCTCAGGAACTCCATTATTGGGTAGAATAAAACAAAACAAACACATCCTTCCCCCCAACAACCTGGCCAGGCATCCCCTCAGAGAGAGAGAAAGTTCTCTGAGAAGTCTTGAACCAGTTTACTAATAGAGATGGGATTAGGCCCAGTGAACTCTAAGGGTGTCTGCCCTCTGACTCTGCTGTCCCTAATACCTGTGTGTGTCCCTCTCTTCAGCTTCAGAGATCAGAGTTGTCACTTTAACCCACCAAGGTTACAAGTAAGATTGTGGAATAACTGATGTCTATATGCCAGCATTCTTTAACACATGGAAGAGACAAAAAGTAATTCAGGGTTCTGAGGTGGAGTCTGCACAGTGAAAATCATGTGCCATTTATTGTCATCTCTGATGCACTTATTCTGTGTCAAGACTGTGCTCAGAGCATTTGTGCAGCATTGTAGATGTGCTCCGAATAGTCCTACCTAATGGGTTCTTTTATTATTCCACATTACAACCAAGGATACCAAAGTGAGGCTACATAGCTCTTCCAAAGTGAGGTTACATATCTTGTTCAAAAATGTGTACTAATTAAATATCAATCTGTGATCAGTTGGCTAAAAACCTGAAATGTTATTACAATCCTGACTCCATCTGTTAGTAGCTGTATGACCTTGAACATGTTGCTCAACTTTCCTGAGTCTGTTTTCTCATCTGTAAAACTGGGGCAGTATTATCTGTTTTGTTATGGTTGTTGTTGGAGACTAATGAGATTACACACATATGTAAAATTCTGGACAGATGTTACTACTGAAAATCTATGAATTCTTTCTTTTTTCCTATATAGCTTTTCTTCTTCCCAAAATTCAACTTTCCTGTTTGTTGAAAAACTCTAGAAGAGTGCAGTTGTAGTCAGTGGTATTCCAAAAGGGATGGAAACTAAGGGAATGGTTTGCCTACTGATTATTACCAACCTTGTATAGAATTGCAAATGTGTGGTGATAATAAAACAGAAACAGGTTTCTAGTTCGTTTTTTACTAATTTTAAATTACTTATAGACAGTATATCTCCTAATGCCTGTACTTAGGGCAAATTGATTTCTCCTACCTTGTCCTTGGCATGTCACTTGATCCAATTATATTCACTCTTCCTTCTCTCATAAATAAGATTAAATACTCAGTTATTGACCTTATTCTAGGGAATCTATATTTGACATTTCTTCTTAACTTGTAGGTCTCATATGTGGCTTGAGACAAAGTAGGTAGAAATTGGCCACTGGTATCATTTCAGAAATGGCAGTTCATCTGTCCCTGAATACTACTCATTCACTTATTTGAATTAAGGTATGAATAATGTAATAAAAATGTAAGAGCTATATAGGAAGCCATTATCTGCTAGGGTCAGGAGAAAAGATGCAGAGACACAGAATACATTTTTGCCAACTTCAGCATTTACTTAAAGCTGCCCCAGACTACGGTTTTAAATGCCTCATTTCCTTATTCACAGGCATTCACTTTATAAAATATATCGATTTAACTATTGAAATGAATGTCCGACTCTAGGTGGGGCTGGCCAACCTAGCTTGGGGAAAGTAGCGTAAGAATAGATGAACACATGTTGCCACCTAGTGTCTGAAGTGCACTTCGCACACTATACTTGACAAAAATAATTGAATGAAACAAAACTGTTTTATGACAACTGTTTGGGATCACAAGCACAATGTTTGTAGAAACCCACAACAAGATTTCCTGATGATATTTGTCTTGGACTTTTTTCATTACCTTAGTTATGCAATTCTAGGTTTTCTAACTTTTAAATTGTATACCTTTTTCTTTAAACTTTTGGGAGGGCGAAATAATGCTTCACAGTCAGTGATCTCTGAGTGCTATATATTATTTATGAATACATGCAGCTGTTTTCATTAAGATTTGTGACATTTTCTGTGCATTGTAAATCCCTTAATACAACCTGAGTCTCCAGGAAAGGAGATCATTATCCCTCTTTTTTGAGGACTGAAAGGAAAAATAGCAGAAAAAGCATGACTAGTTCAATGGAAGAATTCCTTCTTGATTTCTTTTGATTGCCATTAGCATGTTTGAAACAGATAGCTTAAGATTATTTCCTGAGAAGAGCACGCTCTCTAACTAGACAGTAGATTTACCTCCAACTTACATGTTGATTAGGAATAAATGTTTACACTAAATACTGACTCAGAGTTGTAATAAACTTCACTTTGAATAATAAATACATTCTTAGCGTGCCTTACACAGAAGTACTAGAGATCTTTAGTCCTTCCACTCAGCTCATTTGTTGGACAAATTTTTGTGTGAGTTTTGTTTGTTTGTTTGTTTGCTTGTTCTCAGTTGGAGTCTCTGTTGCCCAAACTAGAGTGTAGTGGCATACTCACAGCCACCACAGCCTTGCCTGCTGGGCTCGGGTGATCCTTCTGCCTTAGCCTTCCAAGAAGCTGGAACTATAGGCACATGCCACCATGCCTGGCTAATTTATTTTATTTATTGTAGAGACAAGGTCTCGGCCTAATTGCCCAGGCTGGTCTTTAACCCCCAGGCTCCGGTAATCCTCTCTTCTTTGCTTCCCAAAGTGCTGAGATTATAAACATGAGCAACTGCACCCAACTTGTTTTTTACTTTGTGCTGCAAATGTCATTATTATTCGGGTAGAAAGCGCCTCCCAAATAAAGCAGATTTCTAAAACAGATTTTGTGAAGATTTCTTATGTGTTTGACACAATGCTCAGAATGTTATATTATCTAATGTTATTCTCACAGCATACTTTGAAGTAGGTAATATTATGCCCATTTCACTGATAAGAACAGTAAGGTTAGAGAGTCTGTTTCTTGTTGAAGGTTTTATACCTAGTAAGCGGCTAATGGACGTGCTATACAACTTTGTCTTTGAACTTGCTGTCTTCCTAAAACTTAACCATCCTTCACTTTCATTCATCCATTCATTTAATCATCTTTGATTTTCCAGGTCATTTTAACTTTTCTAGTTTCATAGGGGAGGACAGATTCAACTAGGACATAGACTAAACAAGGAGCCATGTAGGAGCAAGATCTCCCAGGGTGAGAAACTTGACACCTGGAAGAAAGCTCAGTGCCACTCACTGGTTCGCATTCTCTTGTGGATACTGGACTCAGGCTGTTAGAAGTCAGCCATACAGGCACAAGTGTGCACAAGTGCGTGTGTGTGTGCGCCTCTGAACACAAACACTTGAGCATGTCTAACTCTTTCCACATTCTGAAAAGAAAACACATCCCTCCCACACATAAATACCAGCTTCTAGAGATTTACCCAGATTTATCCAACTTCTGGGCATTCATGGGAGTCCTATAAACAGACACTTTAAAGGGGAAAAAAACAACCACATTGTCACTTCAAAGCATTTGTTTTCTAAAGCAAATGCTGCATTAAAGCTAGTTAATAATCCTTGGTTGTTAGCTATTTTGACAGGGATGGTATTTGGAATGCTGCATTTAATGACTTAGCTCCCAGAAAATGAGGAAGTTATTTCAAGGACCAAAAGGTGTCAGGAGTAATCCTACCCAACCCAATCAACTTTGCATATGAAAGGGGTAGGGGCTTTTCAGGAGAAGCCAACAAAGCCAAAGTTGCTTATCATTCAAAGTACAATCTAGGAAGGAATCAATCTGTGCTGTCACTTGTCTGATAGAAGCTTAAATAATGAGACAAGGGACGCCTGAAGAAGTCCAATGGTCACTGTCTGCAGGCCACATGGAATTTCCAAGTGTTTTGATTTCTACATCCTTATGAAATACATAATGACTATAAAAGCACTTTTTAGACCAGAAGGGTTAAATGTAGAGGCTTATTTTCAGTATTTATTTATCCAACACGTTTTTTTTTTTTTTTAATGAAACATTTTGTTGGAGCAAAGCGGTGCAAAGCATGCAGCGTCATAGCGAAGCAAGACAAGCCCAGGACAGGCGCCGAAGAGAGGGGGACCGGGTCACTCTGGCAGCTTCATGATTTGCACAAATCTTGAGTGCAAATATGTCTTGCAAGATGGCTGTGCAGTTTGATAATAGGCTTAGTGTCTCTCTCATGTTTCCACAGCTCCAGTCTCCAGACTTACCCTTTGTCCCCAGATCCATTCTTCATACCATCAAGAATGATCATGTGTTGATGTCCCCCATGCAAAATCCTGTAAGGGCTGCCCTGTGCTTGTGGCATGGAAGATTACATTGCATTGCATGGATTTCAAGGCCATGTTATATGACCTGGCCCTGGCCTTCCTGTTCAGCTACCCTGTCTACCATCTACCACCTACCACCATCCACTGCTTATGCATCCACTTACCCTCCACTGTTCCTTCTCGCTTTTAGATAACGCCAGCGATACCTCCAAGAGTTACTGATCTCTTCTTTCTCTTCCTTCTCTTTGGTGCACCTCCCCAGTCCTTGTGATGTGGGATGGCATGTGGTGTGGTACTCTGTGGGTTCTTTATTCTGCCACGGAAAATAATTTCAGAGCGAATCCAAAAGTATCGTTTAAGAAAGAATTTGTTAGAAAGAAAAGGGGCAATTTCAAGGAAAAGCGTGGGTGCTTTAATAGAAAGGATACCTGCTTCCCTTTGACAAGAAGCTCTGTATACTTTTACAAGAATGATTAAGCAAACTATGAGCTAAGGGTGGAGCTGCAGGTATGTGGTTTTGATTACTCTCTCTCAATCTTTTAAGGTCACAGGGACCTTCTAAATAATGAAAGTTACTGTAAACTAGATTTGGGCTTTTCTTAGAACATCATGTCTGTGTTTTGTGATTGTTGCTGTGATTTCCTGCACTGGCATTTCCACATTCCAACCTGCAAGGTGGTCAGGTCTGATATGCCTGGTTGGTCTGGTGAAGGCCGAAGGTCGTTTACAGATAAGAAAGATGTCAGGTTGTTTACCGATAAGAAAGATGTCTGAACGCTTGCCCTATTTTAATTTAGTACTGCCTAAGAAAATCTGCCTAACCACTTCTAAACTATGTTAACTATGTCTGTTTCACTTGGATCCTGGCAAACTACAACTTATCTTTCAAGTTTGGGATCAAGCGTGTTCTCCCAAGCAGATCTCTCTTCTCAGTATCTTCCCTGTACTTACCATGCATAACTGTGAATAATCTTATGTTCATATCAGAGGGGAACATTGTCTGAGGGGTGTTACCCTCTGTTCTGTTACACATAAAAGTAGTCTGGAGAAAGTCAGATAAAGTAAATTTATTTACTAAGAAAGTTTTTAGTTTGCTGAAGTGCAGTGGAAACTGCAAAGGTGAGGATATGATAGTGTTCATGTTTCTCAAATATATTTGACCAAGGAGCTCCTTTTTACAAATTATTTTTCTAAGGAGCATCTCTTTTGATTTAAAAAATGCACCCTATAATTGTTTGCATCAGGACTGAGGCTCTTTGAGGGCAGGAATGGCTATTTTCATCTTGGAAATCTCTAGCTGTCTCAGTGATGACTGTATCATTGTAACACTGTTATAATCATTTGTAGACCCAATGGGGCTCCTAACAGTGGTTCTGCACAGTCATCACATATACCCTCCACGGCTAGCTCCTTACTACTTTACCTGCTTGCTAAGCATGAGAGAGAAAAGTTAAAGAAGAGAACTGAAGTGCAAGTACCATTGACAGAGGTAATACAATGTCTGCGCTTCACACTCACAGAGAAATCGCCACTAAACTCATTCTTAAAAATCATTTATTTTTTTAAAGCGATTTTATTCACAGAAGGAGAAGCAGTATATCATGGACATCATTCTGGAAAGACATTCTCCACTTGAATGATTTGAGTAGATATTTAAGACAGAACATAAACTGTGATTGGAGTAAATTAAGACCCTTACAGTCCTTGAGAAAAGAAATGATTATCAAGTCTTTTCCCTCCATATCTACTTTAATATAGAATTTTACCTTTTAAAATAACACAAAACTTACATAATGTCTACATAAATTCTATTTAAATTTTCTAGATTTCTCCTTATACAAGTTCATTGAAGTTGAACTCTTCTCTTTTCTTTCTTTCTTGTTATTTTTATTTTATTGTTCCACCCCAGTTTGCTGGGCAGGTGCCCTGAACACAGGAGAACTTGCCCACTGGGTGATTTAGCACTTGTCACATGACTATAAAATTTCTAAAAATACTCCTGCCTGCAAATTCAAATACAACGGCAACAAAGTTTTTTAAAAGTGTGAAAACTTTCAGTAACAGCTATTTGCTGCTACAGCCTGTTGAATTAAAAGAAGTTCTCCCACCATGCTGTACTGTATGTATTCTCAGAATGGGTCACAGAAGGGGGCTGTTTAAACACAACTTGACAGGCCAATGAGTTGTGTGATTTGCTGAAGTTGCCAGAAAGGACAGAACTTCATCTTTTTCTGCCTTCTGGAAGTCCTGTGCATTGGTCCCAGCAGGAGTGATGCATTTCAATACTTATTATGGAGGTGGAAGGAAGGGGAGGAAAAGGGGCAAGAGCTAGACTTCCTTCCTCATCCTGTCTGTACCTTTTCCCCTGGCTCTTAGCTACTCCCTTGGGCTTTGGGTGGAGTGGCTGGACCTGAGGAAACAGAAGTCCCTGGAAGATGCTGCCAGGGGCACACTTCCTAATACTGTGTTGGCAAACTGAAAACAACCATCTGAGGTCTGGGCAAAAAGGCAGTGTGTGTAAAATTAATTTTTGCCTATTTTACATTTTTATTTCTCTTTCCGATGTCTCCATGCTCTAAAATCATCCACTGAAAGGACATAACATGGATTTAATATACCCAGTGAGCAGTCATTTTAACATTGCCTAAATCTCACCTCTCCTCAGTTTACCTTTTGGTCACCCTCTCCCAAATTATCCTCCTCACAGGCCCCATGTCCCTCATTTAGCCTACATTCTATTGCACCAAAAAACCAAACTCTAAAGCTAATGTGTCACTGTCATTGACATTTTGCAGTCATTAACACATTACTGCTTTAGAGTTTACAAATTGCTTTCATATATTCGGTTAACAAATGATCATCATCTGCCTGCTAAGCACCAGATGTTACTCTAGATGCTTGAGCTTGCAAGATGGTGACACAAACTCCTTGTGTTCAAAGATGTTTCAGCCTAGTAAAGAAGCCAAATATGTGTGTGTGGGGGGGGTGGATTTGTGTGTGTACACTTGAATTTAGGTGTAATTAAAAGTGTGCACAGAAAACAAAGAGATTAACTATGATTGTTAGGAGGACATTGAAGGTGATCAGACCCCATTTTACAAAAGGAGGAAGTGACATTTGAAGGTCCTTTTAAAAAGAGAGGGTAGAAGGCTGTTACAAGCAGAATTTAAAAGATTCTCTAAAGAATGAGAAGTCTGAAATCATACAATTTGTCGCAGAAATGCAAGCACTTTAGCATTATGGGAATAACATATTGAGGTGGGAAAAAATGGAAGGAAAATGGTCAAGGGATGAAGAGTAGTTGGTGAAGTTCTGGGAAAATGGGGAACCATAAGTATGATCATTATAACTCCAATTTTAAAAATGGGGAAACTAATCCACATCAGAAATTCTGCAGCAGTCTGCGGAGGAGCTGTCTCCTAGTAATTCAGACTCTGATTCCCTTAGATCAACTCACTTGAGCCTCTGATGACAGAGGGATTGTGGAAAAGGGCCCCTCCCTGAACAATTAGCCTTACAAAAGAGGACATTATTAAGCCCAAATGAGTCTCCCATGGATAGAATAACTAAGAGCATTCATTTGTTATTTCACGTGTTTTTATTTTGAAAAATTTCCAATGACAGAAAAGTTGGAAAGCAAGTATAGTGTATACACTTTTAAATATACACACACTTTGTTTTTATCATACCGCTTCATCTATGAATATTTGAACGTGTATCCCCTAAGACCAAGAATATGCTTCTAAACAGTCAAACTCAGAAAAGCAGTCAAGTAATTTATAATGCTTCATTACTACAGTCTAATATAAAGCACATTTTCAAGTCTCTATAAGATCCCCAATATTATGCACTAATACAGAATTTAAGCAAGAATCTAACATTACATTTAGTTCCCACAGTTTCTTTCCTTCTTTCTTCTTCAAATCTCTTTTACCCCCGAATATTTCTCAGTCTCATTAGTCTTTCCAGGTACTAACATTTTCAGAGTCCAGAATAGTCTTACTTTTTTTCCAGAATGTCCTTCATTTTAGATTTGCCTTATTGTTCCCTTGTGATTAGATTCACATTAACCATGTTTAGCAAGAAAACCACATGTGGTAGCCTACTCAGAGAATTACACAGAACATAGTATCAGTTTGTGATGTTTGAGCACTTGGTTAAGTCTGTTTCCTTTAGATTTCTCTACTTCATATACCCTTTGTACCAGGAGACAGAGACCACGGGGGCTGCCTTAGAGTTTTCCATGGTAAGATCAAATCAGTTGATCAACTATCTTGTGTCTTTTGTAGTTCCTTAAAAAAAAAAAGCAAAAAATCTTTTTTTGTTTTATCATTGTGTAAATATGTTTGATCTAACATTTTCTCATGTAGTCATCAAAACAGTCCTGCAAATCATAATCATTACTGTGTGTCTGATAAGAAAACTGAATAACCAAAGGCCAAATTAAGTCTCAGGTTTGGAATGAGTAATGGCAAATCTGGGACTTGAATTCCTTTCTTCTCACTGTCAAAGTGCTGTTCTCTCCCTGTGCAGCATCAGCTGTGCTCCCAAGGGTGTTCTAGAGCAAACACATGCTACAGATGCCTATACAGCTCATCACCACCAGAGGGAAGGAGAGGACTTCCAAACTTAACATGGCTACATTTGTTTGGACTAGAAATTGTTTGATAGTCACAGGTACAGGGTAATGTTTTTACATTAAAACAATTTTTAAAAAAAGTCAGTGTGTCCCAATTGATGTCCCCACTCTCCCACAAGCATAGCTTAAAATAGATTACATATGCGTTAACTACAGACATAATAGAACAAGATTAGGGACACATATAAATACCAACAAATTACAAAATGAGAGTATGGCTCATATTTAATTCACAGTAAGATTTCGGGCAGGAACATACAACATACAGTTGACTATTTTTTTTACAATATATGTTATCTGCCTGCAGGCATAAAGTATGTGTTACACGAACTTATGGAATGGACATTAATTATGACTACTCTCCATGAATGTCTCTTCATTTTTAGAGAAGAGATTAAAAAATCATTATGAGATATGAATCTGTTATACCATGTTGTTTTAAAATTCAGACCGCTAAGTCTCTGCACATTGCACCTTTATCTACCACAAATAAGACATCATTATATTTAATTCATTTCTTAAAACTCATCCCGTGGACAAATTTGGACAAAGATAATCTGTACACATTTTCACTGACTCTGGATGATAAAAACAAATTTGATCTAAAAATGAAATAACACCAGAAGCTCAATTTAATTACTCAGAGTAACAATATTAATACAATTTTAATCATTTAGTGAGAAAAAGAACAGAAAAAAGAAATGACTGCAATTTCAACCCTATGAAAACAAGTATCCGCAATGTCTTGGAAAGAGTTCAGTTTGTTCCATAATTTGAAAATCACTGGGACGTACTAAAGTGAACAACAAGAAAATCAAAATGCTATTAATATTCAAAATGCTGAAATGGAAGAAAATTCAAAGTAGCCTTCAGTACAGTAATGAAGAGCTATAATTTTGCTAGACATTAAAAAGACAAAAGTAAAGAGAAAAATAAAACTTTTGATTTCAGTTCAGTCTAGCAATGAGATGATGTACAAATGGTGAGAAAGTTAAATAGATAGACACCGTTAATAAGAAGCTTCTAGCTGTTTGGAACCAGTTAGAGCACCTCCTCTGAGGAGAATCGGGTTGTTAGGAAAGTATACACAGGCTGCAAGGATCCACCTCCTGCGGGGGGATGAGGAAGAGCTGTCCAATAGCAAAAATTTACTCTGCACATTCTGGCCCTTTAAAACACTTTCTTCTCCAAACAGCTGATATAAAGATTCTTTTCAGGTCCTACTTTGAAAGGTTTCATGAGTAGTCCATGATGACTTCTTCTGACTAAATCCATTTCATACAATTTTGCTGTGGTTCTGTCTTCCTGGCCTTCATGGTGAACAGAAAGGCCAAGAAATAAAAAGGATAGAAACCATCTGTTTCTCATCTCAACCAGAGAGGCAGGTTTAACTAGAGGAAATGGGTGCTTGCTGTTGTGTAAAGGACTTTTATTAAACCTGAAAGTAAAGCCCCAGAATGTTTTACGGGGAAAGGTCATAGAATCTTTCCATTGGAGACCTTTAAAATCACAGTAAATTTCCAAGTTGGTGAGACGATACTAGCATAGTTCTACCTGAAGCAAGGGAAAGGATTACTAGGTGAATCTAAAAAAGATTCTTACAAATAACGGTCTCGAATGTAGTTTGTATACCTTTATTTCACCACAAAGGGGTGCTATTGCATTAATTTATTTTCTTCCTGGGGCAATGCCTTCAGTATTTTCCCTAAAAATCCTGCATAGGCTTTCAGCAATCGTGTTGGCAGCATCAAGGAGCAACTCTGTGTTTTTGAATAATACGGATCTATATTAAAATCAATACTGCTGAAATGTCTCTGGAGTGTTTACAGGTACATCTTGGAGGTATTTTAGCTTCCATTTCAGACTCCCACAATGGAGTGAATATCACAATAAAGCAAGTCACAAAAATATTTTGATTTTCAGTGCATATAAGAGTTATGTTTCAACTATACTGCAGTCTATTAAGCGTACAATAACATTATGTCTAAAAAATTACATACCTTAATTTAAAAAATATTTTATTGCTAAAAAATGCTAATGATCATCCAAACTTTCAGCAAGTCCTAAATTTTTGCTGATGGAGGGTCTTGCCTCGATGCTGACAGTTGCTGATTGATCAGGGTGGTGGTGGTTGAAATTTGGGGTGGCTGTGGCAATTTCTTAAAATAAGACTACAATAAAGTCTCCTGCATTGATTGTCTTTGCCTTTACTGAAAGATTTACCTGTAGCTTGCAGTGCTGTTTGATAGCATTTTACTCACAGTGGAACTTTCAAAATTGTAGTCATTCTCTCAAACCCTGCCCTTGCTTTACCAACTAAGGTTATATAATATTCTAAATCTTTTGGGGTCATTTCAACAATGTTCACAGCATCTTCACCTGGAGTAGATTCCATCTCAAGAAACCACTTTCTTTGCTCAATCACAAGAAGCAACTTCTCATTTGTTCAAGTTTTATCATGAGATGGCAGCAATTCCGTCACACGTTTAGGCTCCACTTCTAATTCTAGTTCTCTTGCTTTTTCCATCATATTGGCAGTTACTTCTTTCACTGAAGTCATGCAGAGGCTTGAAATCAGCTTCTTCCAAATTCCTATTTATGTTGATATTTTGACCTCCTCTCATGAATTACAGATGTTTTTGATGACATCTAGAATGATAAATCATTGTATTTTTATCTGATCCATCAGAGGAATCACAATCTGTAGTAGTTATAGCCTTATGAAATAATAAGACTTGAAAGTCAAAATGACTCCTTGATAACTGTGCTACAGAATGGATGTTGTGTTAGCAGGCATAAAAACAGCATTAAACTCCTTGTACATTTCTATCAGAGCTCTTGAGTGAACAGGTGAATTGTTAATGAGCAGTATATTTTGCAAGGAATTTCTTTTTTCTTCTGAGCAGTGGGTCTTAATGGTGGGCTTAAAATATTCACTGAACCATGTTGTGAAGACATATACTGTCACATGTGCAGGATGGAATATTACACATTCATAAAGAAGAACAAAATTATGGATTTTGCAGCAACTTGAATGGATTTAGAGACTACGATACTCAGTGATTTATCACAGAAACAAAGAACTGAGTACCACATGTTCTCACTCATAGGCAGACCCCGAACATTTACCATAATACTATAAGAAAGGGATTGGCAGTAGCTGGAAACTGCCAAGGGAGGGAAGGGGGCAACATAACATCAAGAAGGATACCTGATCTCAAACCAGGCAAAGTGGGGACCAAAAGGAGGTCCAAACTTTACCTGTACGATGATCACTTGTATACCTAATCCTGAATTGTACCCCACAACTTTAAAATAAATTTTTTTAAAAAAGAGAAATATGCTGTCACCCAGACTTTGTTGTTCCATTTATAAAGTACAGACAGAGCAGATCTAGCATAATTCTTAAAGGCCCTAGGGTTTTTGAAATGGTAAATGAGCAGTGGCTTCAACTGAAAGTCATTGGCTACATTAGCCCCTAACAAGAGTCAGCCTGTCTTCTGAAGCTTTGAAGCCAGGCATTAATTGTCCCTCTCTAGGCAGGGAAGTTCTAGATGGCATCTTCTTTGAATAGAAGACTGTTTTGTCTACACTGAAAAATCTGCTGTTTCTTGTCACCACCTTCATCAATTATCTTAGATCTTCTGAATAATTTGTTGCAGCTTCTCCATCTGCACTTGCTGTTTCACCTTGCACTTTTATGGTATTGAAAGGCATTTTTTAATAAAGTTCATGAACCATTCAGCATCTTCTATCTTCCAATTTCTTTCTTTCTTTTTTTTAATTTTTTTTTCAAGTTGGATTCTCACTCTATTGCCCAGACTAGAGTACAGTGGCACAATGATCACTGCAGCCTGAGTGAACCTCCCACCTCAGCCTCCCAAGTAGCTGGAACTACAGGCATGCACCACCATGCCTGGCCAATTTTTTGATTTATTGTAGAGACAAGGTCTCACCAAGTTGCCAAGGCTGGTCTCGAACCCACGGGCTCAGGCAATCCTCTCACCTCGACCTCCCAAAGTGCTGGGATTATAGGCGTGAGTCACTGTACCTGGTCCAGGTTTTTTATTTTTATGTAGAGACAAGGTCTTACTAGGTTGCCCAGGCTGGTCTCGAACCCACGGGCTCAGGCAATCCTCTCACCTCGACCTCCCAAAGTGCTGGGATTATAGGCGTGAGTCACTGCGCCTGGTACAGGTTTTTTATTTTTATGTAGAGACAAGGTCTCACTAGGTTGCCCAAGCTGACCTCAAATTCCTGGGCACAAGTGATCATCCTATCTCAGCCTCCCAAAGTGCTGGAATTACAGACGTGAGCCACTGTGCTTGGGCCAGTTTTTCTTCTGCAGCTCCCTCACCTCTCTCAGCCTTCATAGAATTAAAAAGAGAAATTTGTTCTGGATTAGCCTTTGGCTTAAGGGAGGTGTGACTGGTTTCATCCGCCGTCCAGAACACTAAAACTTTCTCCATATCAGCAATAAGACTGTTTTACTTTCTGATAATTCATTTGCTCACCGAAGTGGCACTTTTAATTTCCTCTAAGAACTTCTCCTTTGCATTTACAACTTGAAGACTGGCGCAAGAAGCCTAGCTTTTGGCTTACTTCGGCTTTTGACACGCCTTCCCCACTAAGCTTAATCATTTCTAGCTTTTGGTTTAAAGTGGGAGACCCACAACTCCTCCTTCACCTGAACTCTTAGTAGCCATTGTGGAGTTATTAATTGGTCTAAGTTCAAGACTGTTTGCTTCAGAGGATAGGGAGGCCTGAGGAGAGGAAGAAAGATGGGGGAACGGTCTTTTGGTGGACAAGTCAGAACACACACAATAGTTATCAATTAAGTTTGCCATCTTATATGGGCATGGTTGTGGAACTCTCAAACAATTACAATAGTAACGTCAAAGATCACCTTATCACAGATCATCATTTCAGATACTGTAGTACGGCCAAAGTCTGGAATATTGTAAGAATTACTAAAATGTGACATAGAGACAAGGAATGATTATACACTATTGGAAAAATGGTGGCAATGCACTTGCTAGACATAGGATTGCGACAAATCTTCAATGTGTACAAAAATGCATCACCTGCAAAGCACAGTGAAGCCAATAAACGATGTATGCCTATATAACCATTTCCTTAAAAATAACCACAATCTTTGGATTAGTATGCTGCATTAATGACCAACGACACTTTTTTTCAGGCAGTGATAGACAATATGGTTTTTACCTTGGCCACTGTGAAACAAATTAATGCCTTACGCTGTTATTATGTATCCTTTTGGTAATAGGATGCTGATGTTCATGAACAATTGTTAGACTTGCAAGAGAGTCAGAAAACTAAGTCTTCTTTGAGAAATGATATGTAGGGGAGACAAGAGCAGTCTGTGACTCCAACAGTAGTACCTCCGGTATACCCTTCCCTACCAGGAAGGATGAAAAGAACAAAGCCATCTTTAGCCCTCTGTGCACTCACGACCAACAGTCCTGTTTCCCTTTTATCTTGGGTACAATGACAAAGCAGGCTTTCTGTTCCTAACCCATATGGACTTCAGAACTGAAGCTCACAAATTCACCCTGTGGTGAGCAGAGGACCCCATTCAAGGGCTGAAGAAGTCAGGCAAAGCCACAAACCTTACAGTCTTAAAACTCCTAAGTTAGGTCCAAAAGAATTTTAGTAAGTAGCTTTCTGTTCTGAGAGCTGCTAGATAGAAAGGAGAAACAAAAGTAAGTGGAAAACTTTCATTTATTCTAGCAAGACTTTGATGAAAAGACCAGGAACTTGAACAGTGTAACTTGCAGAGGGTTTAGCACTTTGAATATATATTATGTTGTGGTGTTTGGAATTGGGGATTTAAAATGTGTCCTGACATGCCATGCTTAGAAGGGCTATATTTGTGTGTGTGTATGTGTGTATTAGCAAATGAAATGCTGTGTAAAGTTCACTTAAAAATAAGCTTATTCATACCTCTCAGATGAATTATTATTTATTATCCCTTTATCTAGAAGCTTTGCTGAGGGTGTGAGAAGGGTTAGTGCAACTTGAAAAATCCACAAGAAATATTTGTGTTCACATTTGCCCCTTGGGGCTGGGACTGGTGAGTTTGTGAGGAGCAGCCATGTGTCATGGCACTATAGTGATTCATGGAGAAACTAGAGATGTGCAAAGCGAGTCAGCACAGGGTGGAGGGAGAAAACTACCCTCGATCCAGAATCACTATCCTGTGACCATGACCCATGACATGTTGATTTTTCTCCTTTTGCTATTTGAAACCGGAAGCTCTTCAATATTTGTCATTAGTCAATTGAGAAGTGGAACATATGTTTCATCACATATCCTGAATCTGATCTATTTGCAGATTCTCCTGGGAGCAGTATGTTGAGGGAGAACAGGAGGTTACATTTGGTCACAGTAGGAGTGTTGGGAAGATTTGTTGATGTTTGCCAAGGGTACAAGGTCACCAGAATTCAGGGAATTTGAAAAGGAGGTGTATTTGGAAGTTATATTTCTACTAACATACTGATTTTAGAATAGGTTATGTGTCAACAGAGTAAGGGGCAAACCCCAGTCTTCTGGGTTAACAGGAAGGAAATTATGGGATTCTTAATTTTTATAGTAAAATGAATGATTACACATTAGTACCTTTTCTAACCATTTAACTAGATATGTTTTTTTTCCCACAACCTGCATACGTCACATTAATGATTTTTCATAATTCATTGGTTACTATTGGCAAAAGAGTTTCCATCACTGTTCTCAAAACCTACAATCGATTAATGATTATATCTTTAGAGGTCAAGTTCTTTCAGAACTTTTCCTAAAATTTCATAGGAAGGAGGCAATCTTTCCTTTATTATGTAGAATTTTATTAGAATGAAAGTAAAAATATGTGCATTGTATATGTTTGAATTGCATGATAAGGTGAGATACAAAGTTGAGAGGCTTAGAAGAACCCCAGTGGAATATACTAATTTATGAAATGCATTGCCCCTGGAGTGGTGAGATCGGATGTGAATGTGTAGATGTATGGTATCTCTGGATCTAATCCTAGCTCAATTATCCCCTTGCTGAGTTCCATGGACAAATTATTTAACCTCTCTGACTCAGGTGTCTTATCTGAAAAATGGTAGTAATTAAGATGAGCTATAATTACAGTCCTAAAGAGTATAGGATAATGGTAATTTATGGTAAAAGGGATTGACAACATCATTGGTTTTCTTATCATTGCTCAATCCTCAAAGGACAATGAATACATTATTTTAGTCTTATCCCAGTTAAGAAAAAGAGATTAAATATACTGTATGAGAAACTTGGCAAGTGTTGTGCAGGGAAAAATGTAGCTTAACAAGTATGGACACAATTACAATCACATTTGGAGGTATGTTCTCACTTTTGAGGAATGTTTTATAGAAGCAAGTACTTTATTTCAGAAAACAAAAGGTAGAAAAGAAAATATTCATAACACTATAATGTGAAATTATGGTCCTAGAGAAAATTAAAACTAGTAGGTGAGATATTTTGCATTAATTATAATATATGTATAATAGGGTGCCTTGATATTAAAAATATTATCTACAATGTTTCTTAAAGCATTTGATAATTGTACTGAATTAAGTAATTCTATTTACTACCCAATATAATTTCAAACAATATTTAAATGTTGCAAACACATTGGTAATACATTTTCAGAGTGGAAATTTTAATGGTTTCACTTTTTAAAAATCTATGGTATCATTGACTTTCATCTTTATTCTAATTCGAAAGGATGTGTTAGCATGTAGAAAGATGACAACTTTTAGAATCAATCAGCACTGGCTTACAATTTTCTGCCCTTCACCACCCACCTCTGAAACTTCAGTTTTCTTACAATATAGAGATACTCACAACTATTTTAGTTAATATTGTTGCATGAACATATAAAATTAGATGAGATAATTTATGAAGCAGCTAGCACAGTGTTTTACATACTGAGTGCCCAGTTTCCCTCTTTGCACTTTCCAAGTGGGTGCTTGGATTCATCAGTATAACCAATCACTCACTGCAGTATAGCCAGTCAGAACATCCAAAGACTGTTTCACAGGTTGTTTTTATAAAGTTTGGCAAAACAAGAATCTCTCTTGTGAGGCAAAGACATCTCTGGCAGAAAAGAAAGTGTTGCTCAAGTATAAAAGTATGAAAAAAGCTCTCAGTTCTCTAAAGTCCTTGTTTTATGATAAATACCAGTAGAGAATGAGGTTCTGGGGTGTTATCACACCTAGCAAGTGGTTGCAGTTTTGTAAAGTAGATTCTGTCTTACTACGAATGCCAAATATGGCGTGCTCCTTGCATAATTATACTGGCAATGATTTGCTTTTCTCTAGAGTTCTAGTGTTCAGTTTTCTCTATATGTTTTTTTTTAATTCATGAAATTTTATGGTAAGCATGAATCTTGAAATAACAGACCCAGCACCTTATATTTCTGTAACTTTATCATCATGATATGATATATTTTATTGAAGTCATATAATCAAATTGTAATAAGGACAGGTATTCCTATTTTGTAAGCCGAGGCAGTCCCCAACTTTCCCATTGTCCCCTCCAATGCAATTCTATTTCTTGAAAACAAGACATGGATTATTGATTGTCAAAAGGTTGGATAATTCTGAATCTATAGATTCAGAAAAAGATATGTAAAGACATTATCTCATCAATTATGTTTCATCACATTTCAGTAATTACATATTTACCCATTTATAGAAGTAGTCTCTAAAGTATGTAAATTATTGAAAAATATCATTCTAAGCCATTTCACCCTAGATCTGGCTATAGCCATAGGGAAAAAAAATTAAACAAAACATAAGTGGTTCAACAATAACACACTTCTTCACACTTTCTGTGGGTGTTACATTTGTGATTGTGCATTAGTTAGGTAAGTAACAGCTGCTGCAAATAACACAATCCAAAACTGCAGTGGTTTTTCCTTAAAAAAATGTTTCTTTGTAACACAAAAGTCCACAAGAATGTTTCTGGTAGATGGATGTTCCAGATTGTTGGATGGACCTGGGCTCCTCACAACCTATGACTTTGTCATTCCTGGGATACTCTAACTGTTCTGCTGAATCTGCTGTCTCAGGCTGGAAGATCAGTGGTGTTAGAAAGAAAGAGAAATACATATGAAAGATTTATAGCTGTCTATTCTCAGAGAGACAGTCAGAATTTAGTCATAAAGCCACATGTAATTTGTTGAACAAATAATTATTATAGACATAAATGCATAAATCATGACAGCGATAATAGTGCAAAAGCAAAGAAGACGATACCTAAAGTGTCTAAAATCTTAAGGCTTGCAGCCGGGTACTGCATTCAGAGAGAAGCAGTGAAACTTTATAGCTTCTGGAATTCGATCTGGCTATTTCATTCACTGGCAGTGTGTCTTTCAGTAAGTGATGTAACTCCTTCAAGCCTCAGTTTTTTAATCTGTGGAAGAGTAAAAGAAAGAACATGAGCACTTTTGGTCACATGCTATTTTTCAAGAACTGTTTGTACATATGTAATATAAAGTACCACAGTCTCACTGCATTTACACAGAGACCCCAATTGCAGAACTACAGGGTATAAAGCACAAAAGTGGGGGCTTTAGAGTTAGTTTAGATTCTAATTCCACCTATTTATCTCCTCATTCTCATTGAGTATGGTTCTTACAGATCCTCAGTTATTTGTCTATACATTGGGCATCATAATACTGGGCATCATAATATCAAGTTTACAAGGCTGATGGGAGTGTGAGGAGTAAATAGGGTAGCATTAGTAAGCATTTGGAAGTGTCCCTGACACATTGTATGTGCTCAGTATATATTAGCCATTGTTCGCATTGTTTTTAGCATTCCAGTAACTATTATGACTGCAGAGAAATACCGTCTAGTCCTCATTGTTCTTGGCGGTTATTGAAAGAGGACTATCGTCCAGTAATGTCCGCGTAAGGTCTTGAGCTTGAACATTCCCTCTGTGGCCAACTGAGAAAGCCATTTACATTGATATCACTGGAGAAAGTGCCTTATATGTTGGTCTTGAGATATTCCAAGAAAAATAAAACCATTAAAAAATATAGGCTCTCTTTGTTATTTCCCACTGTGGTCTCAAGTATAGCTGTGAAGAAATTGTAATGTGTTTCATGAGTAATTTGTGAATTGTCTTACCACAATATAGCAAATGCATTTAGAATTATCTTTATTTTGGAAGCTATGGAGAGCAATGGGAATGCAGCTAAAATGGGAAATAAGAGATGAAAGTAGGAGTGTAGTAGAACTTTTTAGACACTTCAACAGCAATTGAGCACTTTCGGTAGTTACAAACTATTACAAAACATCCATATCCTCCTACTTCTCCCATGTCTTTATTTTAATTTTCCCCTTAGTTGTATTTTACTTCTAAGTGTCTTATACATTGGCATCTGAGTAAAAATGAGGGGGAAGGAAAGGAGGTTTTCCATTACAGTTTTTTTTCTGACAACGTGGCTTTGTGAACTTGTTTCAGTTACTTCTTCAGGCTCTTAGAACCTGGGCCCAAACAGCTGTCAAAAAGAAATCTTCATACTTTCAAAAGTACTAGGCACATTGCATCTTTGAAATGAGACCTACTAGTCTTGATGGAGAGAAATTATCTTTCTGTTTGAGTCAGAAATGGTGTGTGCTGCCATAGGTTGGAGAGTACCCAGAGTTCTTATGGGGGAGTTGTAGGCTGAGATCGTGAAGGCAGATGTGACTGTAAGGTCCATATGTTCCAACCAAAGCTATGTAGACTTAGTGCTCTTGACAATAAAAACCACTGACTTGTCTAGGCAAATAAATGACAAGATGAAAGCAGTTCTCTAGGAACAAAACTGATACAGTAATAGTCATTTTCCTCCTATTCCTCTCTTCCTGTTATTGCTCCCAGCTTTATTCCTCTGCTGACTCTGAAGGATATCATGATCTAAAACACTTGTGAGCTTGTGAGCTACGGTAACATAATATGGAAGAGGCAGCCAGGCTCGGTGGCTCAGCCTGTAATCCAGCGCCTTCGGAGGCTGAGGTGAGTGGATTGCCTGAGCCCGAGGGTTCGAGACCCGCCTGTCCAACTTGGCGAGACCTCATCTCTACAATTAATCAAAAATTAGCCAGGCGTGGTAGCGCACGCCTGTAGTTCCAGCTACTTGGAAGGCTGAGGCGGAAGGATCGCCGGAGCCAGCAGGTCGAGGCTGCGGTGGCCGGGAGCGGCCACTGCACTCCAGTCTGGACGACAGAGTGAGACTCCAACTCAAAAAAAAAAAAAAAAAGTAAGAGGCACAGGAACAATCCTGAAGTAAATTCCACCAAGAAATTGATTGTGGTAAATCTTGGCTTTGATTCTACTTCTGAGCATAAGCTTGTCCTTATCTATGATGACAATGATATCATGTCCCATCAGCAATGACCCTTTGAAAGGTAGGCGCTGAGACGGCCTGGGATGGCAAAGCCATTTTCTATGTAATAACTTCAATCAGCTTCAGGTTGAAAAATTGTGTTTGTGTTAAACATATAGAAGTTTTGTAAGTATTGACTTAAAAAAGATATTTTTAAGCAAGCTGGTATCCTCAATGTTAAAAACATTAATCACCATCTAAGAAAAAATCATTTCCAGTTATTTGTACTTAAGCAAACTACATCAAATTATCCTAATGAGAAGTATGTTAACAGCAAATAAAGGCTTCAATTTTGGAAATTACATTTCAAGACTTTCAGTTGAGACTCGAGAGGAACCCCTGCTTGGTTTCTAAGTCCAGTACCTCTTACATGCTGCATGTCTCTTCCAGACAGCAGGTAAATGAGTCATGTCACCTCATTTTTAGAGGCATTGAAGAATGTCTTCATTGACAGTAAGTCAACAGCAGGAGAGAGAAGCCAGAGAAGAGAGTGAGATGAAAGATATGAAGGTAGCCAGGAAAGGGGCTATGTTTGAACTCTTGGCTTGGTAGATCATGGCTATAAGTAAATTGTTTGCTCTTAAGCTGATTTAGGGTTTTTCATAAAAGGCATTCATTTTTTCCTGCCTTTCCTTACTGATCCCATAAATATTTGGATGAATTTGTTTAAAAGGCAAAGCATAAAGACCAACCTCTTCTGAGGAAGTCCACTTATTATAGAGGTCTAATTAGTTTATGGGCAAAATTACAAGTGTTATTTTGATTACTTGGGGACCATGTGCTGGTTTTGAATTGGGAGGAAAGGTCTCAGGCTTTAGGCCAATGTGCCTGAGAGTTGGAATTACAGAATAAAAGGGGATTTATTCAGATGATGTGGTCAGGGAGACACAGACTCCAATGCCTGAGGCTGCCTATGAGGCAATGGAAACGTGTACTTTTTCACTTTGATAGAATCAGGAGTATAGCAAATATTTTTTATACTCTGTGAAAAGTTTTATTACCAGTGAGATGAAAAATGGCAACTGGCACTTTGCCTCAGCATGGAGATCACAACTGGGATTAGCCTGAACTAGGAAGACAAGCCTACTAAAAGAACATGGGGTAAACTCTGCTTCAGCTCACTGTTGCCCTATTTCTCTGATTTTTTGAGAGAAGCCCGGATCCAGGTTCTCTTGGCCTTGCCTTTGCCTTTTCTTGCACTCCCCCAGCTCCCACACTTCTCTTCCTCTCTCTTAATATGTAATCTCCTGATATTTTTCCAGCCTTGGCTCAAAGCCCTTAAATATTGTGCAGCTTATAAAAATCATGACTGTGAACCTGATGCAGCTTTGCATCCCACAGTCTGGATACTCTTGTCCTTTCTAACCTGAGGCCTGGACAAGTGAAGTGACTTGTCCAGAACGAGTAAAACAGCAAGCTAACTCCAGACCTGAGTTATTGTGACTGCCAGTGTGTTTCTCCGTTAGTCATTTACTTATGCTCATATTGGACAATACATTTCAACCACAAAAAAATATTTCACTGGTATAAGTATCCAGCTCAATTCAAAGTTATAAGAAGTAAAAATGGGTGTTAGCCATTTCAGCAATTATGATTGAAGTCTGTTTCTTGAGGATTAGCATGTTCAGCCTGCCTATGAACTTTGTTCTTTTGCTAGATGAAGCAAATGTTCACTGAGGTGTGGCTTTTCCTAATTTTACTATGGTCAAGTCCACATATACTAGTAAAACCCGATATTTTACAATTAAATTAAACTTTTAAGCAGAAATTATATTAATGCTAATGTAGGCGATTAAGAGACTATAATCAGTGAAAAACATCAATGCCTTTGTTATAATTGAATTTTATGTTGTAATACTCTTGCTCCTTCAGGGAATCTCTCTTTAAGGCCTTCTACTTATAAACTTCTTGCTCATTAAAAAACATATAAATTAACTCTGAAACCTGCTCAGAGGTTTTTTTTTTCTCTTTATTGCAGTTAGCTTAATCAATTAATAGCTGAAACTGTATCTGTAGTCTTCAGTAAGTTTAATTGCTGAGAAATATGTTGTATCTTCTTTATTGGAAAACAATATATCACTTCTTTCTCTATTGCCATTTCTACTTTACAAGGACAAACTGTTCATGATCACAAAACATTAAAAAATCAAATCAAACATCATTTTTAAAGCTTATACCATCATTCTTTCTGTGGACCCAGGCATAACTTTTATTTTTTGTATTTGAACATGAATCAGCTTTCTTCTTAAGATCCTCATCTTGCACTGCAATATATAAATACATGTCATCATGTATTACTTATGCTTATATTAGATGCCCTTCACAACTTTATACAAATTTTAATGCAGCCAGACTTCAATCTAGTTTCAGACACTAAATAATTAAATTAAAAATCAACTCTTTCTAATGTTATCTTATTATTCCTCAAAGTCATTGCATTTTTCTGTATCTTTAGATGAAATGACTCATGTATTACACCTGTATGTATGCACCCTTTGCATGTATCAAGAAGCGAATATATGCAATTCACACCTGTATGGGTGGTGCATTATTGGATGGGAGACTTTCATTGTCTGATCTTTCTTTCTTTCTTTTTTTTTTTTTGAGTTGAAGTCTCACTCCATCACTCAGCCTGGAGTACAGTGGCATGCTCACGACCACCCCAGCGTCGACCTGCTGGGCTCAGGTGATGCTTCTGCCTCAGCCTTCAAAATAGCTGGAACTACAGGCACGTGGTACCATGCTCGGCTAATTTCTTGATTTATTGTAGAGATGCCCAGGCTGTCCTTGAACCCATGGGCTCAGGCAATCCCCACACTTCAGCCTCCCAAAATGCTGGGATTACAGGCTTGAGCCACCGTGCCCGGCCCATTGTCTGATCTTTCACTGTCTTTCACCAGACAGCATGTGTTAAAGCATTTCCACTTGCCAATTTGTACTTTGCATTTGTGTCTTAGAGGTACAACATTAACAACATATTCTGCTTTTGCATTTAGTAGACATCTTGAAATATGCAAATGTGATATATTTTCTAGACTTTGAAATTTTATTTTTCTCTAAAATTCTGCTACAGTAAAGAGTTTATAAAATGATGGTTTGAGCAATTAGCATCTTCTTGTGTGGTGGCATGAAAACCATCCTTGGCCTTTTTCCCTTGGGAAGTCTTTCTCCCTGGGTTTTTCTCCTAATGCGATTCAGTGTATCGGCTAACACTTTTGTGAATACTCACCATATACTTGGAAAAGCATAAATATGTATAAAAGGATTACTGTACTATATTTGTTTGCTACCATGGAACTTAGGAAAAGAGATTTTACTGAAGTGATCTGCAGTCTGGCTGGTAAAATAAAAGGATAAATACTTTCAGAGGAACTTTAGTGCAGTACCTAGAGTAGATAGTATATTTTCAATACGAGCATATAGAAGTACTACCAGTGAGTAAGCAATTTAGAGGTGAGATGAGATGTAGCTATTTTTACATAGCAAGGAAAAAAATCACTGTTATTGCTATTATTGTAATTGTTATTATTCACTACTTGGAAATGTCCTCTGCCAGCATGCTCCATCCAGTAAATCTTTTAGTAACAACTTCTTTAAGAAGGACATCAGGAGAAAGGTAAAATGAAGAGCAAAGAATAACTTTGCAATTCAACCTTGGGGTATTAAAAACAATCAAATGACAGTATTCTGGGGCCTTATATATTCTTGTGATTTGGAGGTAAGGACACTGAACTCTGGATAAAGGATCTAATCTGGGAGAAGGGGGTTTATTGTGTTCTGCTCTATTGATAATCCTCTTTCACACCTAGTTGGAATCTGTCTCCAGAGGCTGCTAAATCATCTTTAATCTCTTCTAAACTTGATTTTCTCTTCTAGAAAATGGTGATCGCAGAGTTATTGAGAAGCTAAAATTAAATGAAGCAGTGTAGTGTTCACACAACGCCTTGCCCACTATGGGAAAACACTACAGCTATTGTGCCCATGACCTTGATAACAATGAGGATGACAATGATAGTAGTAATGCCAAAGTTTCATCCCTATACCAAAGTTTTGATAGTTTATTAATCTTCTCATCTTTCAGCAGCAAACTTTACAGCCTTTATTTCATCCAGTATACTTCCCCATGTCATTGATTATGTAAAGTTAAAGTATAATAATAATTGTATGTGTATGTGTGTGTGTGTCTTGCCAGTGAGGACCACTTTAATCATAATTAGCTGTGAGGCAATATTGTGCAATTTTACATATACCAGTCTTGATTGTAATCTCAATTCTATCTTCTCTTTTGTGTATGATACTATACATATTTCTTAACCTCTTCAAGCCTCATTTTATAATCTTAAATATAGTAGGGGGCGTGCTTAAGAGTTAATATACTTTAAGAAAAATTGATATATGCTCAGGGTCCATAGAGTGCCTGGAACAGAGTTATGTACAATAAATCATTGCTGGTATTGTTACATTGTTGGTGCTATGATTAGTTCTTTGACAATACTTAACTCCAAAGCCAATGAACAAAGGTGTATATAACTTACCAACTTATTTTAGAACTTTTATGATACCATTGAAGAATATTTTTGGATCAGTCCTTTAAATCAATAAAAAATCTCAATATAGGAAATTTTATTTACTTTGGACCACTACTTTTCTTTGAATGATATAATTAATGCATATATTTTTTAGTAAACTTTTATAATTTAATTTTTAAATAATATGGTAACTAAGAGATCTGTAGGATTCATTCATTTAATCATAAATATATGATATATACATTTATTTATATATATGAAGACAATATACACATACATATGTAAATGTAAGCAGGATGGGTAAGCTTTATTCAAAATAATTACTAAGACAAAGATCTATCTAATTCCTCTTCCTAAAACCTCAACTGATTCTTTACTTCTGTGCATGCCCAGTATGGGAACAGGAAGGGTCAGACCTTGAGAGGATGTTTCTGTGCCATCTTGACTAAGTATAACATCATATCATCATTTATTAGAGTATAGGTATTTCTCAAAATACTATGCTCAGGCTAATTTCCATCAGAATCACCTAAAAAGTCTAATAAAGCTGTAGTTGCTTGAAACTCATCTTTCCTGGAGTCAGTCTGTGACAATAGTGCCAAAGAATTTGTATTTAGTAAACTCCCCAAAGAGTTTGTATGCATGTGAAGGCTTAGCAAACAAACATTGGTTTGTCCTTCAATGTTAGCCAAAGGACCAAGGACTGATGCCCAGAGTTTGAAAATGAGATGCTTTCTGCTATAAAGTATACTATGTGAGGGTATGCTTTACATGACATTGGGGACTGAGTTTCAGATTAGATACCTTCTTGGATTTATAAATCTAAGCAAACATTTTTGTTAATTTTGTATAACTTGGGATATTGTCCAATTTAACTGAGCCAAAGTGGAATGAAATCATTCATTAAATCAAGGATTTCAAAAAGTACCTTCCTGAAAATACTGAGAAAATATTACACTTAGAGTCATCCATTTGTCGATTCATTCATTCACTTTATGAACATGTATTGCATACTTCCATAGTACTAAAGGCTAAGGATATAAAGATTAACTATAGAGTCCAGTCTTCAAAGAGATCACAGTCTTCAGGTGGTAGAAACGTTTATGAGTGGAGACTCCCCGAAAGCAGAGTTTATTTATAAAAAATTATGTATTTATTCTTACATGTTTAAATTTCAGTCACCTTTAGAATACTTTGTGTGTGATGCAGTAACCTATCAAGACACTTTTCCCACCATTCAAAACAGTTTTTGAACTTGTCAGTGTTGATGCCTTTTAGTGTTTCTGCTGCTTTTTGTTTCCCCTCTTTCACATTGGCAAAATGTTTCCCTTTGAGGAATTTTTTCTTCAGAGGAGACAAACAAACAAAAAAATTGGCTCGAGCGAGATTGGGTGAATAGGGATGGCATGGGGGTCATGCCATTTTTGGTCAAAAACTACTGAAAATTCAGCACAAAGTTGGCAGGTGTGCTTGTAAACTCAACATGAAATGAGCAAATACATTGAAAAAAATCTCCAAAAACATTAAAAAAAATCATTGAAGCCTAAGCCTAATGCAGCCTCTTACATTAATGCTATCTGGTACACTGATGCTGATGGGTTCCTAGAACACTTACTTAGCAGGGGAAGCCTGTACTATAAGGACCCCTACCTCCAAAAGATAATTGCATTTTGGGGTCCCCCTTCTTAATTTTAAGTGTCTACTTTTTAGCAGATGCCAAAATTAGTATGTTCAATCTCTTTAGGAAACATGAGATTTTATTATTTTCATTTTATGGATAAATAAACAAGGTCTCAGAAATATTAGGTAACTTGTCTCAGATCTCACAATTAGTAAGTATTAAAACCACGTGATCTTATTCATTTTTATGAATTTTATACTGTCTTCTAAGAAAATAGAAAATCAAACACATATACACACACAAATAAGATAATTGTTATTGAAGAGCAGTGATTATTGTATTAAGAGCTTGAAATAAGCTGTAATCATCACTGTTTAGCACAGCCAATGAAACCAACCTCTGTTCTTGAAAGTGACTTGTGAGATGGATTTTGCTTAAAAGACATCACTATATTATTGAAGGGTTAGGTGTTTTCTTCATTTTGTAGGCAGAGAAAATCAGCAATAGATTTTAACTTGAAGCATTATTTTTCTTTATAATCATGAAATTGTAAGTCTTATTTATTTGTAATTTTAAATCATCTTGATGAATAGGTGTTATATAATTGATGATATAAGCAAACCCAGATCCATAAAACAACAACATATATAACTTAAAATATCAACATGTGATTTTTTTCATTATGTACCTAGTAGTTGGTAAGAAATTATGCATCAAGGGGACAATTCAGATCTAGAAAAAGAAGAGCAGGAGTTTATGTGCACCCATAATTTTGTATTCAAAAGCAATTCTGAAATCAAGGCATGGTTCTCATTTTATCAATATATATCTCAAAACTAAATTTAGGTATGGGGAATAAACATTGCATTTCCAGTACATGCCTCAGGTGTAGATTGCCTAAGAACACTTTCATAAAACATACATTCTGAGTCAACACTGCTGATAAATGAGAGATAATTAAGGGAATAGTAAAAGAAACACTTTATCAAATACAGGCAAACAAACTATGGAAAAAAACTATCGTTATACAAAAGGTACTTATTATTTCAAATAATATAATCAAAGTCTAAAAGCTAGGAACTTTTATATAATCTTTAATTCTTATAATATCTCAAGAAAGAAAGTAAATAATTTGTATAACATCACTGAAGTGAGATTGAAAGTCTAGGATCAAATTCAAGCCAATGAAGTTGAAAAGTTCCTACTATTTTTGATATTGTGCACTTAAATTGCCTGTTCAAATAGCTTCATTTGACCTTTATTAAGAAGGGGCAAAAACGCATTTAGTGCAGAATCATCTTTCTAACCTTGAATTTATACTTTTGAAAGTTGTATAAGTGATGTTTATAAGTAATTGTAAAGCTACATGGATATTTGACTGTACCTTTTAAACATTTAGCATAAAAATACTAGGATGTTGAGTTGCCTCTATATGTGTCCAAAATATCAATTATTTTATATCAGATACATGGATCAAGCTATGCTCATTCTAAGAAAATAAATTTTTTCTCTATGTAATCATCTGAAAGACTTGTGGTTTGATAACTAAGAGAGCACTTTTCTTAGTATATATGCAGGCAATTATAACCTTTCCATTTCTATCACAATTTCAAAAAGTTTATTGAGAGCTCACATTGTTGCCTAAACTATGTAAAATTGGCCTTACCTTCCAAAATATAGTTGGAAAAAATAGTTAGTTAACTAAAATTGGGAGGAAAGTTCTCAAAATAAACTCTTATTTTTATGTTGAGCCTCCGCAGTGACAAATCATTGGTAACTAAATAAACTCTGCAGGATTATTAAAAGAAGGGGCCGACTTAGTATATAATCTTTGAACTACACAGTTTAAACCAGCTTATTTACTTTCTCTCTCTTTAATGCCGGCATTTTTCTTTCCCTTATAATGATGGACTTAAAAAATATATAGTTGACATGTCCAAATGATTTCTCTAAATTAATTACCAGAACTGATTTTAAATCTAGGTCTTGTCATTTCTGGTTTATGATGGGCCAAACTTTATATGAAAACCAGTATAAGCCTGTGTGAATCAATGCTCTTGTTTTTATTTTATAGCCCTTTTTATAGCACTAATACTGACATGATTCTTTTTGGTCTTCTATCAGACAGTTCTAATAGATACTTATTTTAAGGGTCAACTGAGCACTTACTTAGTTGAAAGTATATTTAGGAAAGAGTGTGATTTAAAGCAACTGTAGTTTAAGTAAACGACCATTTACTATGGTGTTGATAAGTGGAAGTTTAGTATGTTTTCTTGTGTTTAATTTATCCATTAAAAATCACTTCCCCCACTTTTTACTGGTCTAGCATACTATTTGACTTTTTAGAAACTATATTCATCACAACAAAGTGGCTAGCTATTATTTCATTAATATTATTTTTTCATCTTACATGATAGTTCAGGGGTTAGCAATTCTATTTTTTCTGTAAAGTGCCAGGTTGTAAATATTTTAGGCTTGTGAGCCATATGGTCTCTGTTCTAACCACTCAAGTCTACTTTGTAGACAACGCATCAACAAATGGGCATGTCTGTGTGCCAAAAAAACTTTATTTATATACACTGCCATTTGAATTTCATATAATTCCCACGTCACAAAATATTCGTCCTTTGATTTTTTTTCAACTATTTAAAAATGTAAAAAATATTCTCACTCATGAGCTGTACAAAACTAGGCAGTGGGCTGTATTTGGCAAGTGGGTTGTAGTTTGCTAACCCTTGTCCATTATCTTGAAGATATGTCTAAAAAGTCATGGTACTTATATGTTTATTTTTTTCTTCACATTTTATTATTAAAGAATTAACCTCTTTGCCGACTAAATGGGAAATAAAGAACATTTCAATGCAAGTAATAACACCTTTAGCAGACCACATTACTTCTAGAGATAAGGAGAGCACAGTTGTGGTTGACTCGCTACCTCTCACAGTTTCTGAGGAAGTTGCTTCCCCTTCTCGAATCACACTCACTGGCTTTTACGCCCTCTGTTTCTTGTTGCTTCCTCAGTGCTGTTCTTGGCCTCCTGAGGAAATTTTCTGTAAAGAGAAAAAAAAGATAATGAGAACTTCCTTTTAAACCAGGTTAACACTTATACTTCTCATGGAGAAAATAATAATTTCTCATAAAATGGGTGACCCAGGTTGGAGAAGATGACCCAGAAAAAGCAACCCACGATTGATAATTTTCTCCCAGATCATTTGAAAATGAGTATTGACTGTTGTGTCTGTTGTTTAAGAAATTAAATTTTAGTCTCAAGACTCACAGCTGAATCTAAAATTCCAAAGTTAAAGAGGCATTTGCTTGACATTGCATTCTGTCTCCCAAGTCTGATAAATTATTTTTCACATGCTAACAATTAAGGCCCAGAAATCAAAATCAATAGAGATATGCATGCTTGGATCAGTTTTATTCTGGTATCTTTTTAAATATTGAAATGCTCCAAGTGCATTTACAACATATATGTTTTCTCTTTGTGATTTATCTATTTTCAAAAATTGAATATTTTAAATAAATATTATGGTTTTTTTTATTGTTCTGAATTGCTATTCCTTTGTTCTTTGGAGAAAATATGCTCATAATCACAGGAAGTGCTTAATTTTATTTCCTAGAGAAAGTAATTATTGAAATGAACTAAAACTTCTTTTTCATTTATATTTCCTGTGATGCACTGAAAGTTCACTAGATGAAATTATTACAATGTATGGGGATTTACCCATTTATATGCTTTAGTTCACTACTTGCCACAACGGTGTGAAATACGAAGTAAGTGCCAATATGCATAATACATGTATAAATTATGTACAATATATATAAAATTCATATGCGAAGCATATAGAAATACATATATTGCATATGTATGCATTATATACCACTATTCATTCAATATACAATATATAGGACGTTTAATGATATATGTTACTTTTTAGTGTCACACAGCAATCAGGATCCCAATCAAGTAATTTAACTCTTTCCATTATACCATAGTGCTTCCTTTTAAAGAATGAAAGATACTGTTAAAACTAGCATTTGGAAAGAATATAGTCTCTATATTATGAAATATATATATTTTAAATTATAGAATAGTTTTAAATTTATAGAAAAGTAACAAAGAATGCATAGAGGGTTCCTTTATATCCCACACCCAATTCTCCCTATTGTTAATGTCTTACATACATTTCTATGGTTCATTTGTCACAAACAATGAATCATACTGATACATTATTATCAGCCTAAGTCCATACTTTATTTTGATTCCCTTAGTTTTTTTAAAAAAATATAATGTCATTTTTTTGATCCAGAATGTCTCTCAGGGCAGCATAAAAATTGCATTGAGGTGTTGGGTCTTCTTAGCCTTCTCTAGGCTGTGATAGTTTCTTGAACTTTCCTTATTTTGGATGACCTTGGAAGCCTTGAGGAGTACTAGTTTGGTATGTTTAGAATGTCTCTCAATTTGGGTTTGTATGATGTTTTTCTCATGGTTAGAGTAGAAATATGGGTTTGAAGAAGGAAGACTGCAAAGGTAAAAAGCCACTGTTTTCATCACATTATAACAAGGATACGTACTACCAGTAATGACTTGCCACCATTGGCCATCTGATAGAGAAGGTATTTGTCAGGTATCTTGTCCACTTGGACTCTATGACAAAATACCATAAACTAGGTAGCTTATAAACAACAGAAAGTTATTTTTCCTAGTTCTGAAGGCTGAGAATTCCAAGATCAGGGTGCCAGCATGGTTGGATTCTGATAAGGACCCTCTTTCTGGTTGCAGACTGCTGGCTTCTTGCTGTGTATGGTTTAAGGGGCAAGATTTCTCCCTGGGCCTCTTTTATAAGAGCACTAATTCCATTCATCTTACAATCACCTTTCAGAGGTCACACCTTTTAGCATCATCACCTTGGAGATTAGGAATCCAATATATGAATTTAGAGATGGAAGACACAAACATTTAGACTGTGGCACCAGGTTCTTCAACCAAAATTACTTCTTTCCCATTTCCATATTATATTACTTGGAAAGAAGTCACTGTGTATATCCTACACATAAGGGAGGAAATTTAAGCTTCACCTCCCTGACAGACAAGGTCACTTGATTGTATTACCATCAACTCATTATCTAACAATTTTGCCTCTGCTGAATCACATTAATGTAAAAATCTTGTCCAAGAGATGTGTGTTCATAGTAATTGTATGCATACCTATCTGTGTATATATTTTTATTTACTTCATGGTATATATGGCATAATAAATGTGTTTGAACTTAAGATAAGCAATAAGGCCACTGAATTAATTAACTAAACTAAAAGAATGTATTTACTGAGTTTGGTTTCAAATTAATTGTAACAACCAATTCCTTAGTTCTTTCAACTCCAAGGTGAGATGCAATGAGATTTTACATCAATATGAACAAGATATGAAGAATTTTGTGATAAAAGAAAAAGGTAGAAAAGTGGTGAACATTTTTATGGGTTGTATCCTGAACACACTCTTCATATAATTGCTAAACATGCTATTTGTTATGTCCAAAATAATGAATGACAACATAACATCTTACTATCTGAGTAAAAAATAAAATTCAGACATGTTTTTGGGGAGGAAGTCATCCGTGTAATTGGTCACAGTAGTGACAGTGGAGTTTAGTTTTGGTAATTGAAAGAGTATGCACTCAAACACATGTTACTCAAAACTAAGTATGGGGAGCAGATTTATCTTTTTGCAATATAATTACGCTTTACATTAATTTATACCATCTTAACATATAATAATTTTCTTGGGAATTTAAATGAGAAAAATAAATTTGACAGCAGATTTACCACAAAAAGATTTTATACTACATGTTCATATTTGCTACCATTTCAAAAAGTATTTGTCTTTTTAAAGTTTTCAATTGGCAATCTTCCAACAACGTGAATTTGAATTATCTTCTAATATCTAGCTATTTTTCAAGTATTAGGCAATGCTTTCTCACTGACTATATATCTCATCTCCAAAAAAGTTAAATATTATAGAGTCAGTCTAAAAACGTGATCTTTTCTTAATATTTTAGACTATTCTATCAATCAAGCAGACAACTATTTTAAGGTAAAAGAAAAATAAAAGAATATAACAATCCATGCTTTACAGTTCTTTATTCTTATCCTTCTATTTTTCAGATGAAAGAAATTTTTTATTCTTAATTAATTTACAGACATATAATATTCATTTCCATCTGACATAAAAATACGTATTTTTATTGATAATATAATACAGTATATACATATATGACATGACATGTCAACAACTATGAAATATATTGGTGATCTTGTTGTCAAAGCAAAATCCAGGAAAATTATTTTGCCATTTACATGTTATAATAAAAAGACTATCAACTTTGGAGTCAAACAGACCTGTGTTTGAAATAGGTTTGTATCATGTATTAGCTGTGACCATTATCTAGTTTCTTAAACTTTCTGAGACTCAGTGTTGTAATAGTCACACATGAACATTAAAGGAAATTAAGTGATGCAGGACTTAATATTTGTGTGGACAAGTAAATAAAATATAAATATGGAAGTGATACTGTAATAAATATTTTGCCTTAAAATAACTTTGGAGGTTTTGCAATCAAATCGAAATGTGTAGAACCCAGGAAATTTTACTAAGGATGATATCTGGAGATTTTTTTTAAGAGACCACAAAAAACTGTTTTGTGATAGTAGCTTCTATGCAACTCATGAAACTTTTATTGAGAGCCTATGACTCTGTTCTACATGTTGGGACTACTGAGATGAATGAGATTTGGAGCCTGCTCTCTGGGAATTCAGTGTTATAAGTTCAATTATGACAATTTATAGTCACTCAATAAATTTTTCTTGCATGTCTATCAAAGTAGCGTTACTGTATTTTTATTGCATCGATTATCCTGTTATAAAATATTGTCTTTTGAAAATTTCTAAGCTGCTTTGGTAATCACCTTTTGAGGCATAAACCTATTCATTTGATTTACTCAAACACTTAGAATTTTAGTTAAAAAGTGAATGTCCATGTCCAACATACTGAGCTAGGAACTACAGGATACCAAAAGGTGTAAAATAAAACCCATTCTTTCAAGGAACTTTATATCAAGTTAAGCACATGCAAAATATTTATCTAAGAGTATCATCTTCTGGGCTCCAAGTCCAAGTCAGTGATTTTGATTTAATTAGTTGATAAGCACTTTTTATTCATACATAAATCCATGAATATATTTTAATTTTGTGAGTAGCATCTGGAAATAGTAATATATACAACAATAACTGTTATCCTAATTTCTGAATAAAATTTAAATGATAGAGCATACTATCATAGAAAGACTACCAACTTTGGAGTCAGACAGACCTGAATTTGATATAGGTTTGTATCATTTATTAACTGTAATCATGACCTAGTTTCTTAATCTTTCCGAGACTTGGTGTTCTAATTGTAGCACATACATAAATTATTTTAGCACAACCAGGAGGATTTACTGTAACATAAATAGAGCTCTTTATATATTCCTGGCAGAGAGTAGGTATGGAAAAGTACTAGGTATTTGTCAGTTAGAATAATAAGATGGGAAATTCTGTACTGTTTTTAAAATGAGTTGACCTTCATTATCCCATTTAAACATCACATCAACTTCTGAAAGTGAGGTATTAATTCAATTAGTCAGATAAAGAAACTAACAAGCTGAGAGACCAGTGGAAATCTGACACATCAAGATTTAAATTTGTATTCTCGTTCTCTAGGTCCTGCCCTTTCCCTAAGGGATAAAGAATAGAGAGAATTCAGTTTAGCTTTTTCCACACCAAAATCTACTTGCCTGGCTTTTGGCAAGATATACAAGGGGAGACCCCCCAAAGCCCCGTAATTTATTTATAAAATATTGTGTATTTATTCTTATTACATGTTTAAATTTCAGTCACCTTCAAAGTACTCTCCGTTTGATGCAATACACCTACTGAGGTGCTTTTTACACTGCACAAAACAGTGTTTGAACTTGTCAATTTTGATGCCTTTTAGTGCCTCTGCTATTTTTTGTTTCATCTCTTCCACATCTGCAAAACGTTTTCCTTTGAGGACCTTTTTTATCCAGGAAAACAAACAAACAAAAAAGTCTCTGGGGAGAGATCACGTGAATAAGCAGGGTGGGGCACGGGGGTCATGCCGGTTTTTGTCAAATACTGCAGAACACTCAGTGCAGTGTGGGCAGGTCCACTCATAAATCACCCATCTTGAAATGGGCTAATGCATTTAAAGAATTTCCAAAAAAAAAAATTCACAGAAGTCCAACACAGCCTCTCTCAACAATGCTAGCTGGCACACTGATGTCTTTGGGTACTTAGAAGACTTACCTAGCAGGGGAAGCATGTACTACAGGAAACTACTCCTCCAAGAAACAATTCAGGTTTTTTTTTTTTTGAGTTGAAGTCTCACTCTGTCACCCAGCCTCGACCTGCTGAGCTCAGAAAATACTTCTGCCTCAGCCTTCCAAGTAGCTGGAACTACAGGCACGCACCACCACACCCAGCTAATTTTTAAAAAATTTATTGCAGAGACGAGGTCTCACCAAGTTGCCCAGGCTGGTCTTGAACCCCTGGGCTCAGGCAATCCTCTTGCCTCCACCTCCCAAAGTGCTGGGATAATAGGCATGAGCCACTGCACCTGGCTCAATTACAGGTTTTTTTTTGACTACTTCCCACCTCCCATAATTTCTTGAAGTCCTAACTTCTTCATCTATACATAAAGAGTGTTGCATTAATCTATCCTCTCAATTCTCAGTTCTCTATATACATTGAAAGGCAGTATAGTGTAGTTAGTTGGTAAAGGCATTTTTTTGGCTCTGTAACTTTTTGGGCAAGTTGCCAAATCTCTTTAAGTTTCATTTTATTCATCATTGTGGGTTAGTAAATAGTACTTTACAGCATCATCATGAGGAATAAATGAATTAAACTATGCAATGTACTTATAAAGAGATCTGATATAGAATAATCATCATATAAGTATTTGCTCTATTATCCTAAAATTGTGGCCTCAAATTGAGTGACTTCAAGTGAGCTATTTTAAAGCTTCAACTCATGGAGTAGATTTGCTTAAACAGTGAAATGGAATCTTCCCCATCCTAGCTGGGCTCATGGCCCAATCTCATTGCTGCCCTTGTGTGACAGACTCAACAAGCTATCTCTGTTCCAAAGAACAGTTATTGGTACACATGGTGCCACATATATTTGGAAATAGCGCTTACCTGTCCAACTACAAAAGTGTGTGTGTGTGTTCAGCATATATAGTCCACACTAAACTTTTGTTCTGGTAGTCTAATTGAGCTGATGAATCTGTTTCACCAAGTTCTTGGAACTAATTAGGATCTGTGTAAGTGTGGTTGTAGATGCTAATGATTTTAACATAGACATTTACTGAAGCATCAAAAACTTCTTTGCAGAATTGTTTGAGCATTTGCATTCCAAGCATATGGTGCATGTTGAAAATCATTTTGATAGCAATACTTATTAAAAATACTAATTCTACTAAATCTTTTTGTAAAATTCAAGTATTTAATGATATTTCAAGAATAAAAATATTCAATAACATTTAAAAAACATATCACATTCATATTAGACCTCACTGAAAAATAATACTAATAATTTAATTTAGAAATACGGAAACCTATAAGACAAATGGAAGCCAACATAAAAGTATGGGTAAATATTTGTCAAATTGGTTAAAAAAATCTAAAACTAAGAGGTTTTATTTTCATACCATGGACTTTTAAAACATATTCATACCCAAATTATTGTTGAACATCATGATGCTTGCTAATTTAGATATAAAGTTTACTTAAAGATTTCATGCTTTTCTTTTTGCTTTATAAGAATTATTATATTTCTTAATTCATTTTAAGAGTTTTTAAAGGAGGCATAGAAACAGCTGACATTGTTCTAAGCAACTACTAGCACAGTACCAAAACTATGCTTTCATTCCATTTTTTTCTTCTGTATTCACTCTTTCTTTTTTGCTAGGTGACATGCATGCAGTGGTTTCATGGAGACCATACAATGCTTGAGATGATTGAGAAAAAGCGTTGCTTGTGCAAGGAAATAAAAGCTAGACAGAAAACGGAAAAGGGGCTTTGCAAACAGGATAGCATGCCTATCCTACCCAGCTGGAAGAAGAACGCAGGCGCAAAGAAGTACAGCCCTCCGCCCTATTCTAAGCAGCAAACGGTATTCTGGGATACTGCCATATGAGTGTGCACAGTATGGTGTGAGCTCCACATTACTTAACACAAAATGGGAGATTGACTCAGTCATGTGATAATTAACTCTTACGTATTTTCTCTGTGGGAGTGGAAGGCCATGGGAAGCTGTGCTTACTTGTGGCAAGTTCAAATTAAAATGCATATGTCCTTGCAATGAAGGCACACTTATTTATCCCGGATTCTTTTGAATCCAGAAGATATTAAAATGTAAATATTTTACTAGTTTATGGGTGACACCTGAAATAATACACATTATACGTATATAAATTACAGAAATATCAAGAGTTTACTATATGATATAATTTCGGTATTAACTGGTTTGTTATCTCTTTTATATGTAATCCTTCGATGCCTTTTATTATTAATTTTTGCATTTAAAATGTTTTTTCCCTTGCCCACATTTGGCTTCTGTACAAGAGCTCACAGCTATAAATCATGCTCAACCACATAATATATGATCTGGTGCTAGTAATGTAGAAGTTGAATATCATATTTGTTAAGAGCATCTGTTGCTTTTTAAGTTTTTAAGGGTTTGACAGGAAGTGAATGCAAATGTGATGCTTAATTTGGACACCAATATTTTTGCTACATTGGCTTTATGAGAATTTCTCTTCAATATCCTCTTGTTTATACTAAATGAATGAATAGTCAGACTCAGAGAGTGTTATTAAGATATATTTGGACATCCCAGCGAAAAACATTTCCTTCAGAAATGACTTTAGGGACATGTGTCCTTGCATCATTGATCTGATTGGAGGAGACCAGGGTTCACTGTGACAATGGAAGAAACAAGGAATTAGTAGCTCAAGAGCATGACTGCTTTCAAGAAAGTGGGGTCAGTGGCATGCCAGCCACCATGATCACCACTTCTTTATGTGTATACTTCTTTCCCCTAAAAAAATGAGAAATAAGCATTCAACTAGACCAGTTTACATATTTTAGTACATTAAATGCCAATCTCTCAAAATTTAGTCCCATTGATAAAAAATTATTTTTTGGTTATTTTTTCAAACTGGTTTCCATTTCTGGGTCATAATCTTCTGCACATGATCATCACACCCATTTTTGCTGATTATGACACCATGACCAAAGAATTATGACCACTTTTCTTTTTAGTTTGTTTCAAGGAAGAAACAGGAAACACAGGGGTTGGGGAATGGGGTGGATTCAATTTTATGTGGTGGTGAAATTTAAGTTAAAAAAAATCATATATATCTTTTAAGAGTAACTTGTTAGTTGAATATAAATACTGCCACAGATGAATAAAAAAGAAACTATCACATATATTTTGTATATTTAAATTACTATTTATGCTTCCTAAAATTGACAGTATGTGGTTCTTTGTTAACAATCAATTTAGTATTATATTTCTGAGAGAAAAGTGTGTGTTTGAAGTTATTGTCATAGTGGTTTTCCTTGTAAGGGTATTGACAGCAATAGTACAGTGCTGCTCAATAAAACCAAATATAACAGAAGTTAGAGAATTTTTGTAATCTATATTGCTAAAAACCTAGAATGCTTTATCAGTAATAGTTTCTTTCAAAAACCTTTGCAATGTTATAACATAATTTTTTAATGTTTTATAATTAATGTATATTTTGATGTCCAATTAGAATTCTGAAAGACTAAGGAAGAAGGTAAGTGGGAGCAGTGTATGGTGTGTGTGTCAGTGTCTGTGTGTGTATGCGTGAATGAATATTCAGTGGGAGAATTGTATACATCACATGCTTACTGAAGTTTTAGGTTTTGCTTGCATAATTGAAGTAGAAAAAAAAAAAAGAATCACAAATGCAGGAAACCACAAAGGGTTCTTAAGTAGCTTAAATAAATCCTGCCCACATGTTTCACCAGCGATAGATTATGTTTCGAACCCAACAATCAGTGGAGCACAAATCTAAGAGTGATGAAAATGTGTTAAGATAAAATCAGAATGGAAATAAAATGTGTTTATGACCAAGTTATATCCTGGCTATGTTGTTATGACCACGTATACAAGCCAATCAATCAGACACATGTCATCAATTCTCAGAATCTTTATGAAATTGGTACATATATATTCAGGCTCTGTATAGTGATGATTACTTCTCCCTTAAGATTTATATTTCAGTAACATCTTTCTGTGGGGAGATCAGATGTGTTTTTCAGATGCCGATCTTTCCTATATCTCCCTGAGTTAGGCAGAAGATAAATATTTTTTAATGCCGGCCACTTGTCAAGAAGGAAACAGAGGTACTAAAATGATTTGTGTTGGAGTAAACCATTCCCATTTGTTCTGTTAAACTCATGTTATCGTCAGGTGTCAAGCACTCCTTTTTTAAGTGGGTTATTTTCTGAGGAGTTAGCTTGTTGAAAATGCAAACTTAGGCAGCCAGTTCCATTTGTTTCTTCAAATCTCTCTCTAAGCGAGAAGTAACTGAAAGATCTGAAACAGTAGCTTCACTGAAATATGACTCAACTGCTATTCTGCGTCTATACAATTGTCCACTGTGGCAATAGTCATCTTATAATCAATTTTCTCTTTGTGTAGTTTTCTCTATGTAGAGAAAAAGAGGTCATTAGTATACAGAAAAAAAAACTCTAGCAGTAATCAATCAAGACACCTCAATATGTGAATTTGGTCAGAAGATAACCTACAGGCAGAACGCTATGCCATGATAAAGCCCATATTTCTAGCAATGCCAAAGAACAAATCATATCATGGCATGGTTATTGGATTGAAAGCGCTCATACCTATGAAAAATGATCTTTTCACACTCAATTTTATAGAAGCAGAATTTTATTGGCTGTCAACAAGATGCTTTTACTTGTGAAACACTTCGTTGCAGAGAAGAAACAAATCTCTTTAGAATTGATGGAAGGAAAAAGTAAAATCCTACATTTTGTCCCAATCACAGAAGCCAGCATCTTGTGAGGTGTAACAGCAATCAATCCTTTACATAAACACTGCCTGCATTTCCCCCATGTTGATGCTACTAAAGCAAGTTGAAATGAAAAGTGATGGATTTGTGTAGATGAAGGTAATGCCCACTCATATAACATAATTAGGAAAGTAAAATAAAACAAAACATGGAGATTAAAATTTGGAGTTTTAAAGAATATATACATTCAAATACATGTCAATTGTCTGGAAACAATTTTTTACTTTTCAAAATAGTGACAATATTTCCAAACAGTGACAAAGTTTCTTTTGAGTGCTTCTAGAGAATAGAAAAATGTTTTTCTTACTGCATTTTTGGTGTAGGTGTTGTCTACACACAGAATTTAGTTAGATTTCTTTGAGCAAGTTTAGCGACCAAGTCAATAAAATGAAGCAACACTATTGGGCTATTGTTTTCACTAATTAAATAAGGCATCAAAAAATACACATACTAATAAATGCAGGTTTAATATAAGTTACATGTTAAGATGAGTTGGTTCTCTAAAGTAGACCAGAGCTTATAAAATATGCTTACATGTAAAATTAAGATAAGGTTTCTATGATTTAAGCAGTCTGAGATGAGAGATAATTCATGTTTGTAAAGAAATAGAGGTAGATTAGAGTAGCATCTCACAATTCATTGAGGTCCTAACTTCAATGGAAATAAAAGAAAGATGGTACCTATAGTATTTAAGATTATCTCACTATATCTTTTGTGTATGCAAAAATAGCTAATTGTAAAATGTGGACAATTTGTTAGGAACCCATTATTTATTTAATAATTCATTATTGAGCAACTTATGTAACAGTCATTACTTAAAAATTTCTAAAGCACTTGGCATTAAACATTGGAAAATATGTAGTCTCTGCCTTCAAGGAGCTTAATTATGCAATCATCAATGTTTTCAAAATAAAGCCAATTGTTTTTAAGAAGATATACAATTTCATGTGTTTGACATCTCTTATGTGTTTGTATACGGCATTATCTTTTTAAACATCAAGTGTACAGTCAAACTAAAATACTAAAAACTACTAAAATTTATGTCTAAGTATGAAATATGTTTACGTGTAAGCCTCTATATGTACACATATGATATGTACTGCTGTCTGTGTAAATCAGTAAAAGGATAACACGTTTTGCCATATTGGACTTAAACATTATGGCTTGGGGTTTGGATAATTTAAAACCCTTTGATATTTGGGCCAATCACATTGCAGAAAATGTGTGTAGTATGAAAAAAAAAATCTGCTTTTGTTTTCCTTTAAATATCATAAATTTTCAATTTTAAGGGGAAAAATTTTAAAGAAATATTGTTGGATTTATCTCAACCAAACATATGTGAAATTTTTTTGAAGTGTTCAATTGTTCCCAAATATAACTGCGTTTGCCCACCCTCAAAGCATCTACATTTACACATGTATACACCCACATACAGCATACATACTGTATATAATATATATGAAAATGTTTAGTACACACTTTTTATGTTTGGAACTCCTTAAGTTAACATTTATAGTGTAGCAATTTGTGTAAAGTGCACTGTGATTATAAAAGACAAAGCACAGTAAAGTCACAGGTCTTGTTATCTTGCACTAAAAATGTGTTTACGTATTTAGCAATTGTATGTTTACTTTCTTGCTCTTTTCAGACAATTGAAACAGATAGCTATGAGAAGATGATATAAAATAATATGTTTTTTAGTGGATAATGGCACTACATTTTTAAAAGACAGGGTTTTTAAAGAAAACCATTTAACATCCATTTCAATATAACATGTTTACTGTATCTAAAAATCTGAATGTCATATTGCATTTTTCATAATTCATTAGAAATGTCAGGTATGTGCCTGAAAAATTGTGCAAATAAGCATTAGATAACAGATTTCTCTACTCATGTGTTATTAGCCATTTCTATAAACATAATATAAACTCTGATGTTTTAATGTCTCTTAATTTTTGTACTTGATTTTTTTAGGTAACATGTAATTATAAATGTACTTTGATACTACTGAAGTAACCAGATGTTGTTTGAAAAACTAAATTGTTTTCTTTAGTGCATTGGTAATATTTTACAATACTTTTTGTGCTTATTTATTTGTGCTCCCGTGTAATTATAATAAAAGCAATAGTTTAAATTAGTTGACTTTGTCATTGCTTGTATTTATTCATCAAGAACCAAAATTAATAGGAACCTTTTCAAAGAAAAATGCACAGGCTTTTCAACTTCTCAGGTGACTATGAGATTGCATGCATTACAGAAGACTGATACTGGTGAGTATTGAGGGCCTGACTTTTAAATTTATATAACCCCCCAATTGTCTTTATTCACGACTTGAATTCTGCGTCAAGATGATCCACTAAATAAGAAGAACCTTGATATTCTCTCTTTCTTCCGTATATACCTACCTCTAGTTAAATGACTCAGAGTGTATCTAAGGTATGCTGGGGGCACAGAAGAAATAAGAAAAAAATCCAGCAATCCTAGACCTATGTATGCAGACAAGGTATTCATTGGAAAGGTACTTAGCACATCCATTTATTCGGTCATACTTTTAGAATTAACCTGGCTTAAATATGAGCAAGTCAGTATGTATAATATTGCTGGCATATCAATAACTAAAATGTTATTGAGAATCTGAATTACACTCATAAAACAAGATTCTGGAGCTCAATGAGCTTACAAAAATGTGCCTCTAAAATATTGCAGTATATTCTAATAGTCTAATGGTTACTTCATCAGCCACTTACATCTTCTCCCCTATATCCAATCTCAATGTAATTAATTATAATTCCACAATTCTTTGACAATTATTTTCATGCAGATTTCTTAAAAAAAACCCAACTCATTCTCACTGTTTGGTCCTATCCCTCCAGCTACCCAAGAGATCAGTATGCTACTCTACCTCTCGGTTGAACATGAAATAATCAATCATCATCCCTCCCGCAATCAACAGTCCAAGCTTTCATCCATCTCTGTCGATGACAAGAAGCTCCCCCATATTTGAAATTGTTGGTCTCTTCCGTGCTCTCAACTCCCATTAAAACTCATTTTTTCCAGTTCTGTGATCCCAGAGCCTAATTAAATTATGTCGGCACTACGATGTGAATGACTGATAAAACAATGTTCATTCTCCTATAGCAATTTGTATTTGAGAAGATTCTTATTAACATGCATGAGTGAATATCTATTAGTAGAATGTCAGGCAATGTGACAGGCCAGGATATTGGAAGAATAGAATTTTAGAGAAAACTTTGCATAACATTACCTCAAATCATATCTTCTAGAGCAGTGGTTCTCAAACTTTATTGCACAAAAACATCATGTGGGCAATTCTTGACAACTCCCAATATCTAGAAGGCATCCTGGGATAATACATAGGTATTGAAAGTTTAAAAAAAATCTTCCAGAGGAGTCCAAAGTGCAGTCAAACTTGAGAATTAAAACAATAATTCTCAAACATTAATGTACATGCTTATCACCTGGGGACTTTTTAACTTTCAAGTTTTTGATTCAGACGACTCTGAGATTTAGCATCTCTAGCAAGATTAACAGGAGATGCTGATGCTGCCTATAGACCACCCTTAGCAACGTGCTCCTCTGCGGGTGTTTAGGGAGACGTTAACAGTCTTTTGGCTACTAAATGGATAGCACAGCATTATCTTACAACTTGTTAGAAATGTAAAACCTTGAGCTTCATTTCAGATAAGTCTTTGGGACTGAGGCCCATGAATCTATTTAAGAAGCCATCCAGATGATTTTTTTTTTTTTTGAGTTGGAGTCTCACTCCATCGCCCAGACTGGAGTGCAGTGGCCGCTTCCGGCCACCGCAGCCTAGACCTGCTGGGCTCCGGCGATCCTTCCACCTCAGTCTTCCCAGTAGCTGGAACTACAGGCGCGCGCTACCATGCCCGGCTAATTTTTTGACTTATTGTAGAGATGAGGTCTCGCCTGCCCAGGCGGGTCTCGAACCCGCGGGATCAGGCAATCCACTCACCTCAGCCTCCCAAGGCTCGGGATTACAGGCTGAGCCACCGAGCCCGGCTCAGATGATTTTCATGCCCAGCAAAGTTTGAGAAGCATTGCTTTGGACCACGGCAGCACATTACATTCATATTAAGAGATTTTTATTTAACACTGATGTCTGTTCCCACTCTCACAGATTCTGATTTTATTGGCCAATAGTCAGGACTGGGCCGCTTTTCCTTCTTCTTCTCTTCCTCCTTTTTGTCTTTTCTTCTTTCTTCCCCAGAGTCTCCCCCAGGAGATTAGAATATGACACTGGTAGTGAGGAAACTATATTAGATAATCAACCCTATTATTTTCCCCAGAAATATCCTTTCATCCACAGGGACAAATGCAAGAATGCATCTTTTCATACCCCTCCTCATTAACATTAACATAACTTCGTGGCAAGGAGTGCTGTGAGAGGAAACTTTCAGTTCTTTTATTAAATCAGTTCCCTATGATTATGTACCCATTTGCCATTTGTGAAAGCCAACATTTTATGAGAACTGGTTTACAATATCTTAAGTTTGTTGTAAATATTGCTTTGAAATGAATTTTAAGTGCTTTTAATTGTTGATAATAATATTAGGATTCTGTCCGATTTTCCTCCAGTTGATGTACACTCTTAAGCATCCCTCACTTCACCACACAGTTTTGTTGTACTTGTGTCTTCATTACAATGTTATCTGCTATTTCTTAAGGGGTTTGTCTTCTATACTTACATGGCAAGTTTCAGAAAGAGAAGTTAGATTTATTTGTTGTAAGTTTTGTATTCCCCATAATGCCTAGTTAATTGTTCTGCACATAAAAATAATAGAAAATGTTCATTGATTCAATGTATATATTTATTCAGCAAATAGTCACTGAAGTACCCTCTATACCAAGCACTGTTCTAGGCAAAACAGGGCAGAATCAGGGTACTTGTAAAGCTTAAATTTTACTTGGCTTATATATTCCTTTGAGGTTGTATCATCTACTCCTCTCTCTCTTTACATAAAACAAATATTGGGTGAGACTTTATGGCACTTTGTAATTTGAAGGTCAAGATCATTGTATATACATGTGAATGTTATTTAGGTAGTTATTACATTTATGACTATTTATCTATGCATTTATGTAAACCCCATCTTTTATTAAAATAAATTAAAGCAGTTTCTTTTAATGCATAAATATAGCAAGGTAACATACATTAGATATATGTGAGAACTTTAACAAGAATTTTTAAAAACTAGGGCTTGAAATAAAGCCATCCAGGAATAATTTTGGTTCATAAAATACATGCAATGATAACCTAAGCAATCACTAATTATGAGTTTATAATTCATTATAATAGTAATATAAACAATAATAGTAATGGTAAAGACCAGTAGGATGTATTGCTCAATCTGTGCCAGACACTGAAATAAGTTTTAAATATATTTCATTTAATTGCTACCTTAACTCTATGAATGTGCTCATTTTCTAGATAAGCAAGCCAAAGTTTAGAAAATGTTCCCAAACTTATACAGATAACAGTTGTAGATTGTGAATATTCAAACTAGACATGTTTGAATCTACAACAAAACCAGAGCAACATAGACTCTCATTTACAATAATTTTTATCAGTTTTCTATTCATTATATACAGAGACTCAAAGACATTTTGATCTCTCCGCAGTTTCATGTTGTTTGAATGAAAGTGACCAGTTTAATTTAGATATACATACTCATCACCAAAATATATATATATATATTTTTTCTACACCAGAATGAACTTCATAGCTACTACAGCTCAGTGTAGGGGACTTTAAGTTTGAAGAAATCTTGATCATTGATTGTTTCTTTTATTTTCAATCTTCTAACTGGTTTCAATGAAAAACAAATGAATTTGCTAAGGTCAAACTGTAAGTCAGCTTTTAAATTGATTTTGCTGGTTTATTTTCCTCACGGAATTATTATTGCCTTCTGGAAGTATTTTATTTCAGGGAAAATATCAATCCCAATTTCATTTGTCCTGATGATATCATATTTACAATAAAAAGGAAGAGAGGGGAGACACACACACATACACACACACACACACACACACACACCACAGAGAGAGAGAGAGAGAGAGAGAGAAAGAGAGAAATACTTGTTATTAAGTTGAAATACTCCATACCATTGGGCATTTGCACCTTAGTACTTTATCCTTTAGCAATATTTTCTACCAAGGATCCCTTGAAAGTTGTTACTCATAACACCAAGACAAAAAGATTGGTGTTTGTTTTCATTTAAAAAGTTAAGTATTATTTGTGTAAATATAAAGCTAACATATTAAAATACTTGAGTTCATTTATCGAATAAATATTTTGAGCAGCTGCTGTATACTACCAGTCATGGTGATCTGTGATGGGGCTATGGTCATAAACAAGAGATAGCCCCACTCCTCTTAGAGATAATCTAATGCAGCGATCCCCAACCTTTCTGGCATTAAGGATCGGTTTCGTGGAAGACAATTTTTCCACAATGGGGTGGCAGTGGGGGCGGAGACACAACGAGAGTAAGAGGATCATCAGGCATTAGATTCTCATAAGGAGCAGCAAACTAGATCCCAAGCATGTGCAATTCACAATAGGGTTCGGGTTCCTATGAGACACAAATGTTCAGGCTGATCTGACAGAAGTCGGAGGTGTGATCACCTGCTGCTCACCTCCTGCTCCTGTTGCAGTGCTGCATTCCTAACTCAAACTCAAATGGTTGCATGCTTTTGATAAGGGAGACAGGCCACGGACCAGTACTGGTCCACAGCCTGGAGGGCTGGGGACCCCTGATCTAATGGATATGATTGTTCATGTTGAAGTTGAAGTTAGTGGCACCAACTTAGCCCATCTTACAACTGAAGGATTATAAAGTGATAAGGTGTGATGTTCAAGTGATACTCAGATGTGGCAAAATTCAGAAGTATTCAATTGGTTGAAATGAGCCTGCTCTGAGACCAGAAGTTTATACTTTAACTCTGCCAGAGAATGCTTTTTTGCACATCCTCTTTCCCTTAGGGTTTGACATCTCTGACATATTGGTTCCTTTTCCTTTCACAATGTGAAGATACTGAAGAAAATGATACAAGCCACTGCGAACACTTTGGCAATCATTAGATATTTTTGTTTATAATTGTCTCAAAGTGGTCTGTTTTCCTGAGAATTCCCTGGACTTTTCTTGAGACTGCATTAAAATATTTGTCCTATTATAAAAATCACAAAAAAATTCTTGACTTTTCATAGCCTACAACGCCAGTTACATTACCCAACTTTCAAACAGTCCCATCTGATTATAGAAACCCATCAACTCAGTATATTACATATAAAGTCCTATAAATCCCTGCTTCTTTCCAGACCCCAGCATCACACATCAGAGATCTTAAACTCAAATGGTTGCATGCTTTTGATAAGGGAGACAAGTCCCTTCCTTAAATAATAATATTGCAACAGGCAACAAGCAAGGTAAAGTTTGAAGAAACATAGAGGATGAAGATGAAGGGGACAGTAGCCTGCAGAGTCAATTTGAGCATTAATGTAGGGAGTTTGCTAAGGAAAAACACAAGATAGGCATGTTGTGAAGTTGAAGAATAAGAATAAGATTCCCTAGTTTTGGGAAATGTGTAATTGATCCCAAAGACTTCAGGGTAGAACTTTTGAAAGAAGTTTACATATTTTATTTGAATGTGCAGCCTCCTTCCAAATTAATATTGGAATTCTGAAAAAAAAGAAAGACACTGAACACTGGGGAACTTGGTCAGTTTAGAAAGAAAAGTAAGACAACAAGTCAAGGCACAAAAATGAAGACAGTCAGAACAAAGAAGCAAGGAAATAATAGTGAGGTAAAAAAAATATTGGCCTCAATATTTTCTGATGCTTTCTCATAGCTTTTTCTTTCTGCTTTATTAATGCATTGTTCACTAAATCTAAGGAGGTGAGATAGGATACAAACAGTAAAGTCAGCTATTTATAATTCTTTGGATATATTTCAGATATCCAGGGAATTGTAAAGGCTTCTGAGATAAAATAAATTTTATATCTAGAAGAATCCTACTGGTTACAGATACAGTAAAGATGAAGTCAGGGAGAGAGGCAGAGGCCAGATTATGTAGGCACTGTGGAGTTTATAAGCCAGGCAATGTGGAAAACATATTATTCGTGGTCTCTAAAAGCCAAAGTCATAAGTGAAGTTTAAGAGTTTATGGACCTGCTAAAAAGGGTATCCATGACTCCTCTCTTAACTGATAGTGAGAGGAAAATAAAACCTGGGGACCTCAAACTCACTATCCCAAAGGGAAAAGTTAAACTTCAGAACTGAGTCATAGAAAAATCTGCCTTCCAGCAGATAACTGTAATTTCACAAGCTTACTTTATCTTATGTAAAATGTGGATTTACTGAGCACAAGAAGAATGCAAAATTGACCCCTCCCATTCCTCTCTTTTCACGTGTAACTAGTGGATTCGGTGTCCTCTAATCAAAGCCTCACAAAAATGTAACCACTTGCCTCATGGCTTAACCTCCCCTCTACCTTTTTTCTCTTTCCTCTCCTGCTCACTATTTCACCTTTAAATACTGAAGTCCTAAAAAATCTCTTTGAAAAAAAGCACAGGCCGCAGATCCTTCTGTAGTTTTTTTTTTTTTTCTTTTTCCTGGGTGGATCTTTAACCTTGGCAAAATAAACCTCTAAATCAATTAAGATCAACCTCAGTCACGCTTTGGTGTACATGGTTAACACAATGCTCATGAATAAATGCAGACAGAAAACTAAGAATCACCAAAGATTTGATGAAAACTAAAATTATGAATATATGGAAATTTAATAAAATAGTTAAGTAAAGAACAGAAAAGAACTTTAATAAATTACAGTTAGATTGATCACCAGACATAGGTTTTATGTGAAACTAAAGAAACTTAAATTTCATAGCCACACATATGTAAAAACTAATCTAAGATATGGGGAGTGACCTTAGTAATGTATTCATATGGTCGTATGATTTTGTAAAATTTGTAAAGTAGGCTATTTTGACTGCAGTTAGTTTAGAATGATGTCTCTATCTACTCCAATTTATCTTCCATCCTACTTTCCCTTTCTTTGTGGGCATTGAAATGACTATGGGAATTTGGGGGATCTGGTTAAGAAAAACTTGGGCTGGATATATATTTGCTTTAGGCTAGTAGGGTATTTCATGTGGCTCAAATAATTCATAATTTTATAGATTTTGTTCTTAAAATCACCTTTTTTCAATTTATTTAAGCTTCAGTCCTCACACATTGTGAATTTTCCTGATTCTCACTGATATTAATAAACATCCCAAATAATATGATTTTCATGAAACTAAAACTGCTGAGGAAAAAAGTGAGAAATCAGGAAAAATTTAACTCATAAAGTATGAATTACTTCAGTTCCTTCTCTTCTCTCACTTCTTCAAACAAATGAAAATAAACAAGTAATAATGAGTCTTAACTAAGACTCTCATTAAGAGATTGAGCCACTTTATCAACCATTTTGGGAGAATATGAGTTAGAGCTCTATGAAACCCTTAGGTTCATAGGCTGTATTGAGGATATATATTCATCACCAATGTGGTCCCATATACCAGCTATGCTTGTATCCTTTAGAATATGATTATTGCAATTTTTATGAGAAATGATAAAATTAAGCTCCTTGGACACTTAAGCACATATGTCTACATAGAAATGACTAAATAAGAAAGTGTTCAACACCACTAGGAAAATGATCAATTTATATTCTCTCAGTTCCAAATGTACTCTTCATTGCCTGCTGAATGAAAATTCAGTTGGGCCTTTTACATATTTTTTCTTTATAGCTGGTATGATATTAAATTTTGTCAGCAGGGTTGTTGGAGAGACACTGCAAAAGGAAGGGGCCTCTTTTCCTGGTTCTTTTTTCTCATCTACTATTTATGTCTGAGGCAGGACAGCTAGCATAGCTTATGTATAAAAAGATGAGCTTCTTACAGGCAGGTATAGCTTAGATAATTAGGAAAACAGATGGTCAGGCATATGGGTACCATCTTATTGGGACAAAACTCTCTTAAACAACACCTACATTGACCAAACCCTACACCTGACCTTGGAAAGTGAGGCAATTGACTGCAAAGACCTTAAAGACAATGGAGAGTTAAAAGAGATACTGAGGAGGCATGGCATATATATATATATGCATATATATATAGAGAGAGAGAGAGAGAGAGAAATATAATTTTTATTTTAAAGATGTGGGGCACAATTCAGGGTTTGGTACATAAGTGGTCATCATACAGGTAAAGTTTGGGTATCCTTATTGATCTTATATGGCCCCTCTCCCTCTCTGGGCAGTTTTTAAAAAATTTAACAGTAATTTTTTCTATTATCTCAAAGGTTCCTTATGACACAGTAAGCTTAGGAATGAAACGATAAGAACTGAAACTTGTGATCAATAACTTGTAACACAGCACATAGCCCATATAACACACAAAGCTTAGCTTAGAAATAGGTTCTTAATCATCATTTTGGATATATATATATAATTTATTTTACAATGCTTTGCAGAGCGGGGAAAGAATTTCTATATAAAACAAATTTCAGAATCCATGCTTATCAAGAAGACTGATAGATTTTACTCTATGAAAATAAAAACTCTGTGCAATGAAAGACTCCACAAGTAAAATTAAAAGGCAAAAGATAGACAAGGAGAACATATTTGTAATATGTACAACACACCTAGTGTAAGATTGTTTAACACATAGGAGGCCAAAAATATCTATATGAATAGCAAATAATAAAAACATACAATTCAGAATAGATACAAATAGTGAATACATACAGAAGTATAGTCAAATTAATAATCAGAAAGTGCAAATTAAACAACACTGGTAGATATTTTTAGTTCATTGACTCCTGCACAAATTAAAATGGTTGATAGGTCCTATCTAGTATTGCTACAGTATGAGTCAATATGAATTCTCATGATAATTTCTAAAAATAAGAAATACATTATTACAGCCATTTCAGAGGACAGTTTTGGCAATATTTGTCAAAATTGACTCTACAAAAAACCTGCTCAAGGGTACAAAAATGTATAATACAAATGTAAGTTGGTGTATTGCCACTAGTGTATATACATGCACAGTTGGAAGTTATAACAATTCTATTATTAAGGAAATAGTTGAACCAAAAAATTTTATATCAATATTGTATTTGTATGAGTTGAGAAATGCCTGAGTATGTTGCAGTAATAACGACTCCAAAATTTCATTGGCTTAAACCACAAGGTGATTTCTTGCTCACACAGACCTCTCAAGTCATCTTGGGCACTGCCTTGTGTTGTTACTCAGGATCCAGGCAGATGACTCCACTATCAATCTGGAGCTTTATATGTTGTGATCCTATAAGGAGAGAAGGTGTGTTGGCTTGCAGACAGTTTGTAAAACTTTCACTGGAAAGTGATACATTTCTCCCTACTCACATTTCCTTCACAGGGACATACCAAACCTTAAGAACATTGCACACTAACTCTACCCTGTGCCTCTAAGGAGTATGAAAAGTACTAAAAACTAAAGGAACTAGCATAATATGAAAAAAAAATTATATATCTTTGTCCTGAAAGAACACCTAGAAAAAATAAAGCAGATAAATATGTTCATATGTCAATTAAAAAGTCATTTAGCTCTACAGTATATTTAAATTTCATTACTAGTTTGAAAACATATATTTGTATTTGTTACATACATATTCATGTAAATGAATAGGCAAAGTTTCAAACTATTAAAATAAACCGTTAACAAGAAGATTGTGGCACATCAAGGGTTGAGACAAGAGATGGGGTACTTTGACTTTATATACTGTAATGTACTTTTCAAAATTCAATAGTAGAAATGTATCAATACACTATTGACTTGCTTTAGAAACAAATTTAAAGAAAGTCACCACAGTTTCTTGAATCTATTTTTTCTACTTCTTCAGATGGAAACAAAAATTGTCAAAAATAATAAACAATTGTTGTCTACATCTTGTAGTCCCAAAAAATATTTGTGTGGATTCGTGAAGATGCTATGGTTCTATTAGTTGTTCTCAGATGAAAGGGTCATTAACTTTTATCAAAATAAAATATATTTTGCTAAGAAACTTTAGCCTTTGGTCTCATCCCTACGGGTTTCCACTTCTTAAGAGAGTATATTTATTTAGGAAAACAGTTTTGGTCCATGTGTCTGTAAATGGACGTGTGGGTGGCTGACTGAGTAGGAACTTGGGAGCAGGTGACCAGGGCTATCCTGGTGAATCAGCCGGTGCCTCAGTTGCTCTGCTTGATCCCTAGAACTTTCTGGGACACAGAAGCTGGGTGCCAGTTTTTAAAAATCAGTAAAGCCCTTCCCAGGAAGAAGTTGCCAAGAGTGACTGCTGGCTCCAGACTCTTCCCCACCACTTCAGTGTCTGGTCAGACACTGGCAGCAAGGGCTGCAGAAGGAGAACAATGAGGTAGTCAGAAGCAGAACCCCACTGGAGAAGATGAAACAGGCACCTTACCTCCAGCTTGAAAATTGAACAAGGAAGTGATCCAGCTTGCTCACCACAGAGCAACAGACCCAATCTCTGTGACTGGTGGGTTAACTACTCAGGGGTTGATCATGTACTAAAGGGAATATTCCAAAAGCACAAAATTTGGAGGGACAAGTGCTGAGTCTCAGGGGTTCCATCCACTGCCCTGATTCAGCCAAAAGGCGTGACCAAAAAAGGACAAGGAAGAACTCCAAAGAGATCAGCAGTGAGCGGGGTTGACCCAACACTATCCTCCATAGCAATCCTCTGAAAATCAGACCCACATGTCTGGGGCATGACTGAGAGTGACAAACCCAGGCAGAACCTGGACATCAGTCATGATAGGGGAACTCTACTCCAGGATAAACCTGCTGGGGCACCTCCCTGCCAGTACCTGGGGAGGAGACAATCTAGCACCTCTCCACCAGAGGGTATTCCCCTGATCATACAAGAGTAGAAGGGGAGGACTGAAGTCCCACTCACCCCTAGCTCTCCCTCCTCCTTCCCTGAGCTGCATGCTGGGGAAATTGTGAATGTGGCTGCAGAACTGCAGTAGACAGCAGAGGGGCTAACCTGTGAGCAGCTGAGAGAAACAATTACAGAACCTGCCACAAGAGGGCAGGGTTTTTTGTCTTCTTTCGTGTGTGTGTGTGTGTGTGTGTGTGTGTGTGTGTGTGTGTGTGTGTGAGAGAGAGAGAGAGAGAGAGAGAGAGAGAGAGAGAGAGAGAATATGTATGTGAGGGTTTAATTTGCATTTCCCCACCTTTTTTTTCTTCTTTTATTTTTAGTTTTCTGTTTATGTGTGTATGTGAATGTTTGAGTGTTCATGTTTGTTTTTTTTATTTGTGCTTCTCTTTTTTTTAGATTAATGTGTGTGTGAATGTATGTCTGAGGGTTCAATTTGAATTGCCTCCATTTTTTCACTTTTCTTATTTTTCATCTTGCATTTTGTGTAGGGCATGTGTGTGGGTAATTGCTTTGCTTTGGTTTTTCTGTTGTTGTTGTTGTTTGTTTGTTTTTTTTTGTCTGTACTATTTCATTCTACTTTTCTCTGTTTTCATTGCTGTTACTTTATCTCAGACTCAGGGGGTACACACACATACCCACTGTGTCATCATATAGAGTGGTGATGGGGACTGGGTCTCAGGGAATACATACTCCAGTCAGTGAACATTGTGATTTGCAAGTAGTTCCCGAAGCCTGGCTCTCCATCATCCACCTTATTTGACTATCAAAGCTATAAGAGACAGCAAAGTTTCCCACCCTCAGTCCTGTTTCAAAATAGAACAAATTCAGAGCCCTGAACAAGAAAGAATAGAGGGCTGAGGAAACGTCAGAAGTGAAAGTCACTCCCACTGCCACTAAATAATGGAACTAAAGAGAAAAGAAAGATCAGACACGAATGAGAAAAAAATCAACAGAAGAACACAGGTAATTCCCAGTGTACCAAAGAGAAAATAAAAGAAAAATCAGACCTCAGAGCTCAAACAATGGAAATTACCAATGACTGACCCCAGAATACAACAGGGATTAGGGAACGGATGGAAAGAATCATTAAGATTCAAGAAAGACAAAATGAAAGAACTTGTAATAGAGATTTTGGCCATAAAAAACTTCATCCAGGAAACAAATAACAAAATGACAAACATGGAACACAGAATTAATTAAGCAGCAGAAAAAAATCTCAGAATTTAAGACCAGAACATGGAATTAACTTAATCTGTGAAAAACAAAAAAGAAAACTCAGAAAGAAAGAATAAAGCCTATAAAAGATGTATGATTATATGAAGAGGCTGAACCTAAGCTGGCTTGTATACCAGAAGAAGAAAGGAAAAGAGAGAACACCTTGGAGCAAGTATTCCAGGAAGTTATTCAAGAATGCTTTCCTCATCTTACTAAAGACGTGACAATCCAAGCACAAGAGATGCAGAGAACCCCCACAAGACACCAAATGAGAATATCAACCCCTAGACATATTGCAATTCACCTACACAAAGTAGATACAAAATAAAAAATCCTAAAGGCAGCAAGAAATAAAAGTCAGACTACCTACCGAGGAAGACCAATCAGAGTAGCAGCAGACCTAACAACAGAAACACTACAAGCTAGAAGGGTTTGGAGTCCAATTTTCAAAGTACTTAAAGATAAGAAATTTCAACCAAAATTTCCTACCCAGCCAAATTCAGCTTCATCAGTGATGGAGAATTAAAATCCTTCCCAGACATCCAATCCCTAGGAGATGAAGCAGCTTCCAGACCAACTCTGCAGGAGATGCTTAAAAAGCAGAGAAGAAAGAAAGAAAAAAAAATGACCGCTCTCTTCCCGAGAGAACAAGAGAACACAGAATTAACAGAAAATACATCACAACTGCAAACTTGAGAACACACGCATACATAAACCCCAAAGCCAAAAGAAAACAAACACACAAGGAAAAAACATTATAAGAACCACATTATGGGATAAACACTCACATTTCAATACTCATCCTGAAGGTGAATGGACTAAATGCACCACTGAGAAGACACTGAGTGGTAAACTGGATTAAAACAAACAAACAAACAAAATTTGCAGCATCCAGGAAACTCATCTCACCACAAGGGATGCACACAGATTCAAAGTTAGAGGATGGAAAATGAAGTTTCAGGCAAATAGATCACAAAAAAGGTCAGGATTCATGATCTTAATATCAGACAAAACAACCTTTAAGCTATCAAAAATTTTAAAAGATACTGAAAGATACTACATAATGGTAAAGGTTCAATCCATCAACAAGAAATATCCATCCTAAACATATATGCACCCAACAGAGGAGCACCAGCATTTATAAAGAAACTACTAAGTACACTAAAAAAAGAAGTTGACTTTAACACTATTATAGCTGAGGACTTAAATACTCCCCTAACAACCCTAGATAGATCATTGAGGAAAAAAAAATCAACAAAGAGATCTGGAACCTCAACTTTATGCTTGACCAAATGGACATAATAGATACCTACAAAACTCTCCACCCAACAACTCATCACCACACAGAATGTACTCTGAGGTTGATCACATCCTCAGCCATAAATAAAAAATAAATAAATTTCATAAAATTGAAATATTCTCATGTGCTTTCTCAGATAATAGTGGAATAAAAAATTTCAACACCAACAAAATTTCCCCAAAACCCACAAAGAAATGATACTAAACAGCATGATGCTGAATGACTCCTGGGTCACACAGTAATCAAAACTGAAATTAAAAGATTTGGGGAAAAAAATGAAAATTAAGAAACATCTTACCAAAAAATACTCTGTGATGCCATGAAAGCTGTTCTAAGAGGGGCAACATGTATCTCTATGGGCACACATCAAGAAAATGAAAAGAGCACTAGTTAACAACCTAACAAATCACCCAAGGGAGCTGGAAAGACAAGACCATCAAAATTCTAATTTTAACAGAAGAAGCCAGATCACCAAAGTGAAAGGTCAAATACAGAACACAGAAGGCAAAAATATCATAGAAAGAAATCAACAAAACAAAAAAAACTGATTCTTTGAAAAGATAAACAAGATTGATGGATCCCTAGCCATAATGACCAAGAAAAGGAAAGAGAAAGCCCAAATAAACACTATCAGAAATGCAAAAGATCAATTCACAACTGATCCCCCCCAAAACCAAAAGATTATCAAAGATTGCTATGCACACCTGTATGGAAACAAACTCAATAATCTAAATGAAATGGAGGACTTTCTGACATCACACAACCTCCTAAGGTTGAAACAGGAAGACATTGAGACACTAAATAGACCAATAACAGTCCAGGAAATTGACTCCATCATAAGAAAACTACCTACCAAAAAAAAAAAAAAAAAAAAAAGAAGCTCTGGACCAGTCGATTTTGCAGCAGAATTCTGCAAAACATACAAGGAAGAGCTGATATTGAAAGTATTCCAGGCTATTAAGAAAGATGGAATTTTCCTCAAATCATTTTATGAAGATAACATCACACTGATAAACAAATCAGGTAAAGATCCAACAAAGAAAGAGAACTACAGGCTAACATCCCTGATGAACATAGCTGCAAAATTTCTCAACAAGATTCCAGCAAATTGAATTCAACAATGCATCTCAAAAATCATCTACCATGCATGACCAAGTAGGCTTCATCCCTGGGATGAACATCGACAAGACCATAAAAGTAATTAAATACACCAAAAGATGTAAAAACAAGAACCTCATGATTATATCATCAGATGCAGAAAAAGCTTTTGGTAAAAGCAGCCCTTTTTGATAAAAAAATCCTTGAACACCTAGGCATAGAGGGAACATACTTCAAAATAGTAAGTGCCATCTATGCATCTATGATAAACCTACAGCCAGCATATTGCTAAATGGACGGAAACTGGAAGTATTTCTCCTGGACACTGGAACAAGACAGGGCTGCCCACTTTCACCTCTCATGTTCAATATTGTGCTGGAAGTCCTAGCTAAAGCAATTAGACAAGAGAAGGAAATCAGAGGTATCCAAATAGGAAAAGAGGAAGTCAGGTTATCCCTCTGTGCTGATGATATAATCCTATACCTCAAAAATCCAAGAGAATCTGTTAAAAACTTCATTGCACTTATAATGGACTTTGACAAAGTCTTAGAGTACAAAATAAATGTGCAAAAGACAGTTAGATTCTTATACACCAACAACAAACAGAGAACAAAATAAAAAGCACAATCTCATTCACAATAGCCACAAAAAAAAAAGAAAAAAAAAAAAAAAAGAAATACCATGGCATATTACTAATAAAAGAGATGAAAGACCTTTATAACAAAAACTACAAAACACTGCTCAAAGAAATCCAAGAAGACATAAACAAGTGGGAAAATATTCCATACTCATGGACAGGAAGAATCAACATTGTTAAGATGTCCATCCTACCAAAGGCAATCCACAGATTCAACGCAATACCCATTAAATTACCAACATCATTCTTCTCAGACCTGGAAATAACAATACAGAAATTCATATGGAAACATGAACAACCGCAAATAGCTAAAACAATCCTGAGCAAAAGAAACAAAGCAGGAGATAACCCACTTCCAGACTTTAAACTTTACTATAGGGCTACAACAATCAAAGCAGCCTGCTATTGGTACAAGAGCTGGCATATAGACCAATGGAACAGGATAGAGATTCCAGAAGCAAAACCTCAATTTCTCAACTAACTCATCTTCAACAAAGTCTCCACCAACAACCACTGGGGAGAGGAGAACTTATTCAGTAAATGGTTCTGGGAAAACTGGATGACCACTTGCACAAGATTGAAACAGGACCCCTACCTATCATCACATACAAAAATCAACTATAAATGGCTCAGAGACATAGACATAAAACCTCAAACTGAAAGAATCTTAGAAAACACAGGAGAAATTCTTATGGGAAGTGGAGTAGACGACCAATTCCTGATCAAAACCCCAGATGCCCATGCCACAAGAGATAAGATAGACAAGTGGGACCTCATCAAACTGAAAAGCTTCTTCAGAACAAAAGAAACCACGAAGATAGTGGGGAGACAACCCATAGAATATGAAAAAATATTTGTCAACTGTATATCTGACAAAAGCCTAACATCCAGGATCTACAAGGAACTCAAACCTGCTGAAAGGAAAAAAACAAACAGCCCCATGAAAAAGTGGTCAAAAGACATGAATAGACACTTCTCAAAAAAAGATATAGGGGCAGCCAACAGACACATGCAAATGTGCTCACCTCACTAATCATCAGAAAAATGCAAATCAAAACCACATTGAGATATCACCTAACCCCAGTAAAAATGGCCTTCATTAACAAAACAACAAACAACGGATGCTGGCAAAGATGCTGATAAAAGGGAATGCTTCTACACTGCTGGTGGAAAGGCAAACTAGTTCAACCTCTTTGGAAAACAGTGTGACGATTTCTAAAAGAACTAGAAATTGACCTTCCATATGACTTAGCAATTCCCCTACTGGGAATATAACCAGAGGAACTTAAATCACTCTACAAAAAAGATACCTGCATACGCATGTATATTGCAGCAATATTCACAATAGCAAAAACATGGAACCAATCATGCTGCTCATTGAAACTCGACTGGATTAAAAAAAAGTGTGGTGCAGATACACAATGGAATATTATGCAGTCGTAAAAAGAACAAATATAAGGACTTTGCAACAACTTGGTTAGATTTAGAGTCAATAATACTCATCTGTCACAGAAACAAAAAACTGAGTACCACATGTTCTCACTCATAAGCAGACCCTAAACATTTACCATAGTACTATAAGAAAGGGATTAGCAGTGGCAGGATACAGCCAGGGGAGGGAAGGGAGAGGCACATAACATCAATAAAGGTACCTGATCTCAAACCATGCAAAGTGGGGACCAAAGGTAGGCCCACACTTTACCTGTACAATGACCACCTGTACACCTAATCCTGAATTGTACCCCATATCTTTAAAATTAAATAGTATATATATACATTTTTAAAAATAATGTAACCAATCAGTTTATGTTTTATTATCTCTACGTGCTGGGGATGGCAGTGTCTAAATGATGCCAATTATAAAGTTTTCTTTCCTGAAAAAATCTTTTGTTGGTATAAGTTTTGAACCATTATTGTGGTCATTATTAATTATTAATAACATACGGCATATATAAACATCAAATTAGTTATATTAATTACTCACTTTTAATAAACATTGTGTTTGATGTGAAATCTAATGAAATGGATTACAAATTATGCAGTTGGCTCTCAACTATGGACGTTTATTTTGAGAATAAATTTATAGTGGTTCAGAATCATTTGAGGTGCTTTGGATACAATGTGTACCCCCAGTCCCTGGAGTACTAATTACTCTTTTGTTTAAATAGTTGATCCAAAACAAATAATTCTTGTCTATTGGTTTTTAAGGCAAAGGAAGAGAAATTATTTCAGTTTGTCATTCTTATCTATCTGACAAATGGAGTTTATATAGTGTTTAAAGTGTAAATCAGTGTAACAGCATGAACTATAAGGTGCAACATTTTGTTTGATTAACACAAATTTTAATTTGTACATAAAATATCCTACTGGATATAAATAATACATTACAATAATGAAAATAAAAGTTATATTAATTTTACATGCATAAAATTAAATTAAAAGTTTGTTCTTCTTTAAAAATTCTTGGAGTTCCAGTAAGATGGTGACAGCATAGGTGGAACTGTGAGATTCTCCGAAGGTGAGTTCCCAAAAAGACTCTTACTTTCCTTCCTCCACCCCCCTGCCCACCCCCAACTGCACCGGTCCAAGGCCCGGAGACCCTTGGTCCCACACAAGGCTGGCTACTGCGGCCCCTAGGCTGCTGCTGCTCCACTATAGACAACCCAGGCCCCGGCCATGCAGAGATCCCAGCTCCCTCCCAAGCTACAACATCTCACCCGGTGCCAAGCCACCACCTGTGGAGACCCTTGGATACCGCCTTGTGGAGATCTGGGTTCCCTTGCTGGTTACACTGATCTGCCCCGCACTCAGCCACTGCCAGCTCCCACCCTGACTGGGCTCACAGCCCAGCAGCCTGGTGCTCACTTCTCAGAGTTCCAGCTCCCTACCCTGGATTCTGGGCCCCCACCCAGCCCTATTTCAAGTCACCATCACCCAGGGAGGCTCTAGGCACTCACCCCTCAGAGATACCAGCTCCATGTCTGGCTGAAGTGCCCTATGCAGGCCCCAAAGCTGCTGTCACCACTCACCACCTGCCCTTTGGAGCTCCGGTCCCACTCTGGCTGAGGTACCCAGCATGTGACCCCATGGTTGTGTAAGGGAATAGTATATCTTAAGGAGGTGCTGATCAGCTGCTCTCAGTTCTCAGCTCTCAGCTCCAGAAGAGGGAACTCCCAGCTCCCTTCTCCAACCCAAACTGCTGGTGGCACACCAGATCCAGTGCCCAGCTGTGCTGCTGATCCCTGGTGCCTCACACACCACCACAGCCTGTCATAGTGGATTGCCCACAGACCCGGATGAGCAGAGAGAAAGGATAGGTGGAGCAAAAGGATCCGTGAAAGAGGAGCTGCCCACCTTGGCCATTTTCCAGGCAGAGATTTGCATTGCCCTGTCCACCTACAAGCAGCCTCCACCTTGGTTTCTAAGGTAACATGGCTAAACAGGAGATAAAAGTCCCTCCCCTAATGCTGAATCAGATACAGGCAACTCAGCATCACAGACCTCTCAGGCAGCAAGCTAAAGGAACAAACCCAAGCTGGGAGGAAATCTATCTGTCTGCAATGAAAGCAAAGAGGAGAGGCTAGAGATTAGAGCTGAAGAGACTTTAGACACTCAGGAAAGATTCCAGAACTGGTCTGGTTTCTTATTTTGACTTTTGATTTTATCATTTTGACTGTTTGTTTTGCTCACTTTTGTTTGCTTTTTGATTTAGACTACCTGTTTGTGTTGGGAAAAAATGCATCAAAAGGCATGATTTTATTGGACTGTCTTTGTGTGGATACCAGTATGCTTTAGGGAATTTTGTTTGTGTGTCTGTTTTTCACTCCTTTCTGGCCTTGTGTCTCTTTTTCACCCATTAGTTAGTATGTATGTCTGTTTTCCCTCTCACTCTTCTCTCTTTCTAACTTCCTCTTGACCCCCCCCCCTTTCCATTATTTTCCTTTTTCATACCTCTTTTTGTTCCAGGGACCAAACCTACACCCCGCTGCATGGACAGATTGTAAGGCAGTGGGAAATAGGTTCCAGTGTTCCCATACACCTGTTGGTGGATACTGGGATCAGCAGATAGATTCTGAATTACAGATTCTCCCTCAATTAAACCTCAAAACTGCAAAAAGTACAGCCCCCAGCCCACACTCCAGCCTCAAAAGTGAACAAAGCCAGAGGACCCTCATAAGGAAGAACAGGAGATTGAACAAA
>CAUYQG010039802.1:0-19825 GCA_963574415.1 Tarsius wallacei
GCCAGTGTCACGCAGTTTGGCTACTATACCTTTGTCATATATTTTGAATCAGGTAGTGTGACGCCTCCGGCTTTGCCCCTTTTGCCCAAGATTGCTTTGGCTATTCAGAATCTTTTGCGGTTCCATCAATATGAATTTTAGTGTTGTCTTTTCTATTTCTGTGAAGGATGTCATTGGTTTTTTGATAGGGATTGCACTGAATCTGTAGATTGCTTTGGGCAGTGTGGACATTTTAATAATATTAATTCTCACAATCCATGAACATGTGGTATGTTTCCAATAATTTGTGTCCTTTTAAACTTATTTCTTCAATGTTTTGTGGGTTTTTTTGTACAGATCTTTTACTTCCTTGGCTAAATGTATTCCTAAGCATCTTACTTTCTGGGGGGTAACTATTGCAAATAGAATTGTTTTCTTGGTTTCTTTTTCAAATATTTAGCTGTTGGCAAATAGAATCACTACTTATTTTTGTATGTTGATTTTGTATCCTGCAACTTTACTGAATTTGTTTATTAGTCCTAATGGTTGTGTGTGTGTGTGTGTGTGTGTGTGTGTGTGTGTGTGTGTGTATGTGTGTGTGGTTTTTAGGATTTTCTGTATATAAAATCATGTCATCTGCAAACTTGGACAGTTTGACTTCCTTCTTTCCAGTTTGGATGCTCTTTATTTCTTTCTCTTGCTAAATTGCTCTGGTTAGGACTTCCAGTATAATGTTGAATAGAAGTGGTGAAAGTGAGCATCCTTGTCAAATTCCACATCTTAGAGGAAAATCTTTCAACCTTTCCCCAGTTTGATGTTAGCTGTGGCCTTGTCACAATAAAAGTTATTGTGTTGACATATGTTTCTTATATGCCTAATTTGTTGACAATTTTTATCATGCTAGGGTATTAAATTATATCAAAAGTTTTTTTCTATTGCTTTAAAAATAGTTATGTGTCTCTTGTCCTTGATTCTATTAATGTGATGTATCACATTTATTGATTTACATATGTTGAATCACCCTTGGATCCCTAGAATGAATCCCAGTTGATCATCATGAATATGCTTTTTAATTTAATTTAATTTTAGAGTTGTGGGGTGCAAATGAAGATCTACTACATAAGTAAGTTCCATGCAGGTGAAGTTTGGGCTTCTAGCTGGCCCCTTCCCATCCTGAAGTGGACCAGGTAGCTAGTATGTTGCCACGTACCTGCTCCATCTTCCCTCCCTCCCCTAGCAGTGTCCAGCGTCTGCTGATTCCACCCTTGTACTTGTGTAACCAATGATCAGGGCCCGCTTATGAGTGAGAACACACTGCATTCAGTTCTCTGTTTCCCTGATAGTTTACTTCGTATTATGGTGTCTAGCTGCATCCATGCTGCTGCAAAGGCTATGCTTTTGTTCTTCTTTATGGCTGCCTAATATTCCGTCATGTATATGCACCACATTTTCTTCATCCAGTCCACTTTTGATGGACATCTGGATTGGTTCCCTGTTTTTGCTATTGTGAATAGTGCTGCAAAAAACATATGTGTATGCAAGTGTCTTTTTGCTAGAGCGATTTATATTTCTCTGGATATATTCCCAGAAGAGGGATTGTAGGATCATACACAAGCTCAATTGTTAGTTCTTTGAGAACTCGCCACACTGTTTTCCACAGAGGTTGAACTAGCTTATATTCCCACCAACAGTGTAGAAGCATTCCCTTTTCTCTGAAGCTGTGCTTGTACCTGTTGTTTTTTGACTTTTTTTTCTTTTTAATTTTAAATATGTGGGGTACAATTCAGGGTTAGGTATCCAAATGTTCAGTATGTAGGTACCCTTGTCGATGAGGTGTGTCCCTCCTTCCCCCGGCAGTTTCTCTCAACTACCAATCTCACCCTGCCTCCCCTGGCAGTTTCCCACTACTGCCAATTCCTTTTTTACAGTGATATGATAATTGTTCAAGGCCCGCTTATGAGTGAGAACATATGGTACTCTGTTTTGTTTCTGTGATAGATCACTGAGTATGATAGACTCTAAATCTGTCCAAGTTGCTGTGAAGTCCATATGTTTGATGAGGTCCCACTTTGTCTATCTTATTTCTTATGGTATAGGCACTTAGGAATGGGTTACCAGTTCCAATTTTCATAAGGGTGCCTCCTGCATTTTCTAAAATTCTTATAGCTTGAGGTACTACATTTAGGTCTTTGGTTCATTTAGAGTTATTTTTTGTGTAGAGTGATAAGTAGGGATCCTGTTTCAATCTTCTGCGTGTGAGCAGCCAGTTTTCCCAGCACCATTTATGGAATAGGTTTTTCTCTCCGGTGGTTGTTGTTGGAGACTTTGCTAAAGATGAGTTTGTTGAGGAATTGAGGTTTTACTTCCGGAATCTCTATCCTGTTCCATTGGTTTATATGCCTGTTCTTGTACCAATACTAGGCTGTTTTGATTATTGTAGCCTTGTAGTATAGTTTGAAGTCTGGAAGTGTGATGCCTCTTGATTTGTTTATTTTGCTAAGTATTGTTTTGACTATTCGTGGTCATTTATGTTTCCATATGAATTTCTGTATTGTCATTTCCAGATCTGAGAAAAATGATGTTGGTAATTTATTGGGTATTGTGTTGAATCTGTAGATTGCCTTTGGTAGGATGGACATCTTAACAGTGTTGATTCTTCCTATCTGTGAGCATGGAATATTTTTCCATTTGTTTGTGTCTCCTTGGATTTCTTTGAGCAGTGTTTTGTAGTTCTCATTGTAAAGGTCTTTCATTTCTCTGGTTAGTAAGATGTCAAGGTATTTCATTTTTTTTGTGGCTATTGTGAATGGGATTGTGCTTTTTATTTGGTTCTCTGCCTGCTTGTTGTTGGTGTATAAGAATGCACGTTTATTTTGTACCCTGAGACTTTGCCAAAGTCCTTTATCTGTGCAAGCTGGTTTTTGACAGATTCTTTTGGATTTTCGAGGTATAGTATCATATTATCAGCAAAGAGGGATAACTTGATTTCCTCTTTTCCTATTTGGATACCCCTAATTTCCTTCTCTTGTCTAATTGCTCTAACTTTCAACACAATGTTGAACAAGAGGAGTAAGAGTGGGTAGCCTTGTCTTGGTCCAGTTTTCAGGGGAAATGTTTCCAGTTTCTGTCCATTTAGCAATATGCTAGCTGTGCAGTTATCACAGATGGCACTTACTATTTTCATGTATGTTCTTTCTGTTTCAGGTGTCTGAGGGTTTTTGTCAAGAAGGAATGCTGGCTTTTATCAAAAGCTTTTTCCATGTCTAATGATATAATCATATGGTTCTTGTTTTTACATCTGTTGATGTATTTAATTACATTTATGGTCTTGTGAATGTTGAACCAGCCCTGCATCCTGGGGATGAAGCCTACTTGGTAAGGGTGGATGATTTTTGAGATGTGTTTTTGGATCTGATTTGCTAGAATCTTGTTGAGGATTTTTGCATGTATGTTCATAAGGGATATTGGACTGTGGTTCTCTTTTTTTATTGGATTTTTACCTGGTTTGGGTATCAGTATGATGTTAGCTTCGTAAAATGATTTGGTGAGAATTCCATCTTTTTCAATTGCCTGGAATACTTTCTTTTTTTTTTTTTTTTTCAGTTGGAGTCTCACTCTGTCACTCAGGCTGGAGTGCAGTGGCCGCTCCCGGCCACCGCAGCCTCGACCTGCTGGGCTCCGGCGATCCCTCCGCCTCAGCCTTCCAAGTAGCTGGAATTACAGGCGCGCATTACCACGCCCGGCTAATTTTTTTGATTTACTGTAGAGATGAGGTCTCGCTTGCCCAGGCAGGTCTTGAACCCTCGGGCTCAGGCAATCCACTCACCTCAGCCTCCCTAGGCGCGGGATTAGCTTCCCAAGGCTGAGCCACTGAGCCCGGCTTGGAATACTTTCAATAGGATTGATTTTTTAAATTCATCTTACCGGTGTAAAGTGGTATTTCATTGCAGTTTTGATTTGCATTTCTCTGATGAGTAGTGAGACTGAGCATTTTTAAATGTGTTTGTTGGCTGTTTGTATGTCTTCCTTTGAGAAGTTTTTGTTCATGTCCTTTGTCCACTTTTTAATGAGGTTGTTTGCTTTTTTCCTTCGATTTGTTTGAGTTCCTTGTACATTCTGGATATTAGGTCTTCATCAGATGTATAGCTTGCAAATACTTTTTCCCATTTCATGAGTTGTCTACTCTTTTGCTGTACAAAACTTTTCAATTTGATAATGTACCACCTGTCAATTTCAACTTTTGTTGCATTTGCTTTTGAGGACTGGGCCATGAATTCATTGCCTATTTTGATATCCAGGAGGGTGTTATCTACATTTGCTTCTAAGATTCTTGTAGTTTGAGGTTTTACATTTAAGTCCTTGGCCATTTTAAGTTAGTTTTAGTATATGGTGACAGGTAAGGGGTCAGTTTTATTCACCTGACTATGGCTAATCAGTTTTCCTAGCACCATGAATATACTTCTTAATAAACTAAAAAAATTCAGCTTGCTAGTATTTTTTAAAGATTATGCATTTCTAAAAAAACCAGTTACACTGGTCTGCAGTTAACTTTTCCCTTTTCTGTGTGTGTGTGTGTGTGTGTGTGTGTGTGTGTGTGTTGCACATTGCTTGATTTCAGTATCAGAGTAATGTTTGGCCTAAAAATGTGTTTTGAATAATTCTCTTTCATTCAATTTTTTGGAATAGTTTGACAAAAATTAGTATTAGTTATTTTTAAAATGTTTGTTAGAATTCAACAGTTACTTCATTAGAACCTGTTTTTATTTTTGATGGGACATTTTAAATTACTGTTTTAATCTTGTTACTCATTATTGGTCTGTTTGGATTTTCTTTTTTGAGTTGGAGTCTCACTCTGTTGCCCAGACTGGAGTGCAGTGGCCGCTCCAGGCCACCGCAGCCTCAACCTGCTGGGCTCCGGCGATCCTTCCGCCTCAGCCTTCCAAGTAGCTGAAACTACAGGTGCGTGCTACCACGCCCGGCTGATTTTTTGATTTATTGTAGAGATGAGGTCTCGCTTGTTTTTGATTTGCATGAAGTATCTTTTTCCACTCCTTCATTTTCAATCTACATATGTCCTTACAGGTGACTCTCCTGTAGGTAGCATATAGTTAAGTCTTTTTAAAAAATTCATTTAGCTACTCTATTTCATTTAATTGAAAAGTTTAATTCCTTTACATTCAAAGTAATTATCATTGGTTAAGGTCTTACTACTTACTACTGTCATTTTGTTACTTATTTTCTAGTTTTTTTGGTAGATCTTTTATTCCTTTCTTCCTCTTTTACTATCTTCCTTCGTAGCTAACTGATTTGTTCTAGTATGAGGGAGACCCCTCAAAAACTGGAATTATATTTGGAGGTTGAGCTCCTTGTAGTATAGGCTTCCCCTAGTAGGCAAGTGTTCCAGGAGCCCATTGGCATTAGTGCACCAGCTAGTGTTGTTGTAAGAGGCTGTGTTCGGCTTCAGTGAATTTTTTTTTGTGGAGATTCAGTGCATCTGCCCATTTCGTGATTGGTGATTTACAAGTATCCCTAACTACACTGAGCTAACTGTTCAGCAGTTTTTAACCAAAAATTGCATGATCCCTCTGCCTCATCCTCCCTCCCTATTCACCCAATCTTGCCCCAATTGACTTTTTCTTTGTTTTCCTAGATGAAAAGAGTCCTCAAGAGGAAATGTTTTACTGATATAGAAGAGATGAAACAAAAAAATGGCAGAAGCACTAAAAGGCATCAAAATTGACAAGTTCAAAAACTGTCTTGAGCACAGGAAAAAGCATCTTGATAAGTGTATTGCATCAAATGGAGAAGACGACAAGTTTAAATACGTAAGAGTAAACACATTATTTTTTATAAATAAATTCCTTGTTTTGAGGTTCCCCTTGTATTGAAGAGAATATGTACTAATCTACAAAAACCTTGTATTACTTTGTGCATTTTGAATATATTTAAAATTGTTCTGTAATAAAATTTTAATAAAAAGAAAAATTTGATGTACAATATTAATTTTTAAGATAGATCATGATTACCTTTGGAAGGTGAGAAAGTGATTGGATATGAGTAAGGATATTATTTTCTGGTTACTCAAGTTGTAGTTACTTTGTAATAATTCATTGAGTTTTACATGTTTCATGCATATATTTATGCATGTATGTTATACATCAAAAACCATTAAATACTACATATTTGCAAACATGCAAAAAACTCATAGTAAAAAAGTTGGAATAATGTATGCCAAAAATCAGTGATACAAATAACTATACCAAGTCAAAGAACTTGGGAATCATAAACAAAATAAAATGAAGTAAAAAAATAAAAAATAGAGAAGAAAACAATTTTGCTATTCCACAAGAAATTGCTCTGTCATATGGGTAAATATAACTACATCCCAGTTTTAAATTTTGAGATGGCAGAATTCACAAATAACTACAAAGAACTGGGCAAAGTATAAATAAATAATGACTGATAACAACCCAACAATAATTAACAGAAATGTTAATGAGATTCCTTCTAAATTAAAATCATCCAGAAGACAAATTCCAAAGGAAAACATTTAATATTAATATTAATTTTTTTGGAACATTTTGTGGTACAATTATTTCCTCCTTGCTTGACAAAATTCCACCAGTGCCTAACCACAGTTTTTTTTTTTTTACTAACATACTTCCTGTACATGGCCAGTTCTCTTTTTAAAAAAAATTTATTATTTTAAAGATGTGAGGTACAGTTCAGGGTTAGGTATGCAAATGTTCATTATGTAGGTACCCTTGTTGATGAGGTGTATAGCACCCTCCCTTGGTAGTTTCCCACTACTGCCAATCCCCTTCTTGTAGTATTATGATAATTAATTGCTCAAGGTCTGCTTATGAGAGAACATGTGGTACTCAGTTCGTTGTTTCTGTGATAGATCACTCAGTATTATAGACTCTAAGTCCATCCAAATTGGTACAAAGTTCATAATTTTGTCCTTCTTTATGGCTGCATAATATTCCATTGTATATATGTACCACATTTTTTTATCCAGTCCTCTTTTGATGGGCAGCACGATTGATTCCATGTTTTTGCTATTGTGAATAATGCTGCAATAAACATGCATGTGCAGGTATCTTTTTTATAGAGTGATTTGAGTTCTTCCAGGTATATTCCCAGAAGGGGAATCGTGGGATTGTATGGAAGGTCAAATTTTAGGTCTTTTAAGGATCGTCAAACTGTTTTCCACAGAGTTTGTACTAGTTTGCTCACCCACCAACAGTGTAGAAGTGTTCCCTTTTTCCCTTATCTATTCCAGCATCCGATATCTTTTGAGTTGTTGATAATGGCCATCCTGACTGGAATTAGGTGGTATCTCTCTGTGATCTTAATTTGCATTTCTTTGATGACTAGTGAAGCAGAGTATTTTTCCATGTATCTGTTGGCTGCTCATATGTCTTCTTTTGAGAAGTGTCTATTAATATTTTTTGCCCACTTTGTAACTGGGTTGTTTGTTTTTTTTAATTTTTGGCATGTTTGAGTTCCTTATAGATCCTAGATGTTAGGCCTGTGTCAGATATACAGTTGACAAATATTTTTTTCCCAATCTGTGGGCTGTCTCCCTGTTCTCCTGATGGTTTCTTTTGCTTTGCCAAAGCTTTTCAATTTGATGAGGTTCCACTTGTCTATCTTATCTCTTATGGCACAGGCTTTTGGAGTTTTGATCAAGAATTGTTGCCAGTTTCAATTCCAGTTTTCTTTTAAAAATAAATTCCCTCTCCTATGATTTTTTTTTGGCACTGTCCCACAGTCACATTCACAGATCCCCTTTTTGTTAGCCTTTAACCAAAACTGAAAAGTTCCCTAGAAACATATTGCAAAATGTTACTTTGGACAAATTAATCTTTCTATGTAAGAAAATGATGAGTGAGAAATCAATTTAAATCGATTTAAAGTAGCATTTTTAAGAATATACAAATGTAAGAAAGTGTTCCATCTGCTAATTTTTTTTCAGATTTTAAATAAGAGTTTTATTTCTCTTTTGGTTTATTTTCATGAAGGATGACAATTTCTTAAATATATACATTTTGCATATATTTAGATTCCTTTATTTTATTTTTAAATTTTATTTTATTTTATAGGAATGTGGGGTACAAGTGAAGATTAACTGCATAAGTAGGCTATATTCCTTTAATATTTATTCATTTTTTACAGCTTTACTGGGTATATTGGCAAATGAAAATTGAGTATAAAAAAGAATATAAATGTGTTTATTGCCACTAAACTGCTCTTAAAATGGTAAAGGTGATAAATTACATATGTTTATTTCTCCTTGATTTAAAAAAATTGAGTTTATTTAAGGTGTACAACATGATGTTTTGATACACATATACATTGTGAAGTGGTCACCACAATCATGCTACCTTACATGTCTATCACCTCACATATTACTTTTTTTCCTATATTTAATAGTGAGAATATTTAAGATCCACCCTCTTAGCAAATTTCAATTACTAAAAACAAACTATTTTTAACTATAGTCACATTGCTATAATGTTAAAGCCCCAGAACTTGCCTTGAATAACTAGTACTGCATACCCTTTACTGACATTTCCTCTTTCTCCCTTACTCCAGCTGCTGAATATCACCATTCTACTATGTTTCCATGAGTTTGACTACTTTTGGTTCCATATTTAAGTAAAATCATACAGACTTTGCCCTTCTGTGTCTGACTTTTTTCACCTAGCGTAAGGTCCTCTAGGTTCATTAATAATGTTACAAATTGCAGGGTCTTCTTTTTAAAAACTGAATAATATTCCATTCTCTCTCTCTTTTGGTATAGCTATATGTCACATTCTTTATCCATTCATGGACATGTAGCTTGTCTCCTGTCTCCTTATCTCGGTTATTGTACATAGTGCTACAATGAAAATGGAAGTGAAGAAGGCACTTCAATATTGATTTTATTTCTCACAAAACAGATGCTATAAATGCAAGCAAATAACAGGTTTAAAATTAATAGACTGTAAAAGATATACTATGAGAACAGTAACCACAAGGAACCTGGTATAGCTACACTAATTTCTGACAAAACCATTTTCTAGGCAAAAAACATACTTAGAGATAAAGGAATAAATACATCACAAGGAAGATTTCTAAAAATTTATGCATATGATAATTTATTCCTAAAGTTATAAAGCAAAATATGGCAGAAAAAATTAGGTGTTAAAAATAGATATATAATAATGATGATTTTTGTAATATACTTTATTTTAATGATAGAAAAGCAAATCAGCAAACATATATATGAAAAACATAATTCATAAACATGACTGAATTGATTTATTAAAAATTCAAAATTCCAACCACAGAAAATGTACTTTCTTTTCAAGTAAACATGGAACATCATTTTTAAAGTGATGTTACGTTTATTCCTAAAGCACTGTGAACAAATTTCAAATGCTGAAAACATACAAAATGTTTTCTGATCTAGTAGAATTAAGCTAAAAATCAATAATAAAATATAACTAGAAAATATTCCATGCAAAAAATTCAGAAATACAAATTCTAAATAGTTAACGTGTAAAAAATCAACATTAGAAAATGTATTAAACTTTCAAGAGCGCAAACTTTATGATATGCAGGTAAGGTCATAATAAAAAAAAATTAGCCTTAAAAGCAAATATAAGAAAATTATGACAGGAATAAATTATTTAAGTATCAAGAAATTAGAGTCATAACAACAAATTAACACAAATAATGTAAAAGAAAGGGGATAGCAAGAAAATATTATCAAAAAGAGAATAAAAAAGTCAAAAGTAAATTATTTGAAAAACTTATAAAATTGATAAACTTCTGTCAAGATGAGAGAAAGAAAGAACAACAGAGAGAACAAATTTTCAACATCATATAAAGAAGAACATAACTGTGAAAACTACAGACATTAATATGATAATAGAAGATATTATGAACAAGCTGTTGGTAATAAATAGAACAATTTGAATAACTTAAATAAAATCCATGGAAAAAATAACTTCCCAAAGCTGACACACAAAAAAAATCAAACAATCTAAATAAGTTTTATTTATTTTTAAAAACTGACTGAATTTTAAAACTTTTCCCCATGAGAGATGTCAATAGGATGCCTGACTAGAAGCCCTTAGTGCTCATATCCCCCTACAGAAACAGTCAAAACAATGAATAAACCACCGCATTTTGATAAAAATAACTAAAAGAGAGTGCTGAAGTTCATCAGAGGAGCAGATGAAACCCTGTAGAGTGCAGAAACTCAGAATAGCCACATAGAAAACCATAGAAAATATCAGACCTTCACAAACCCGTCTCAGCTTGGGACCAGGAGGAACTTCTCTCTGCAAGGAAAAGGTAAGCAAGAGGACTCCAGTATCTCCTGTCACAACCTTGAACACCTACAGACATCACCACTGGAGAATCCTGCAGTCCTCACAGGCACTAAGCCCAAATGATGGTTTCTGAAGTCCACAATGTGTGCTACCCACTCCCCTCCCCAAAAGAAGCTGACACTATGCTTCACCCACTGTTGCTCATGTAGCTACTGTTCCATGCCTTCTTGGAATTGGAACTATAGAGTGTGTCTGTCTCTGCGGGCAAGTGGCTCTAGAAATCTTTTATTCCTGTGGTGAAGGATCTCTATAATATAAACTATAAAATATGATAAAAATAAATTAAAGATGACACAAACAATTGGAAACTTTTTCTGTGTTAATGGATCGAAAGAATTAACATTATAATAATGCCCACACTGCTGAAAGAGAGCTACAGATTCAGTGTAATCTCTATGAAAATACCAATGACATTTTTTCACTAAAATAGAAAAAAAAATCCTAAATTTGTATGGAACCACAAAAGACCTCAAATTTGCAGAGCAATCTTGAACAAGAATAACAAAGCTGATGGTATCACACTACTTGACTTTAAAATATACTACGAGGCTATAGAAAGCAAAAAACCACAAATCTCGTATAAAGAATAGACACACAGACTAACTGAACAAATGAAAGAACCCCAAAATAAATCCGCTTACTTACAGACTACTGATTTTTGACAAAGGTACCATGAATCCACATTGGTAAAAGACAGTCTCTTCAATAAATGGTGCTGAGAAATCTGGAGAAGCAGGAGACTTCTATCTTTTACCTTATACACAAATCAATTTAAAATAATTAGGGGCTGAAATGTAATTTTTAAAATTGGAAAAAAATAAAGTGTTTAAACAATACTTCTCCCAAAATAATTTTTCGGTGTATAGGACTTTACTGGTAAATTCTATCAATATTTTTAAAAAATTAAAAAAATTCTCTCCTGAGAATACAATCAGAGAAAGCATTTTCAACTAATTATAGAAGGCCAAATAATTATTAATACAATACCTGATCAGGGCATTATAAGAATTCAATGAATATAGAGTCAAAATACTAAATAGAATATTCACAAACTGTTGCTTGTTTCAGCAGCACATATACTAAAAATGGGACAACACAGTGAAGATTAGAATGGCCTCTGCATAAGAATGACCATGTAACTCAGTGATGTATTCCATATTTTCATCACAAACATTACAGGCTAGGAGAAAATGACATGATATATTCAAAATGATGAAAAAATGCAAATAAGAATATTTTACTCAGAAAAGCTGTCCTTCAAAAATGAAGGAGAGATACATCTTTCCTAGACAAACAAAAACTGAGGAAATTTATCACCATTAGATTGACACTGCAAGAAATGCATTTGAAAGTATAAAACTCACTGGAAGATCAGATACACAAATGAGAACGAGAAAGTAGTCAAAAGTCATCACAACAAAAAAACTACCAAATTGTAAAGGTAAACAATAGAAGAGAAAGAAAGAAGCAAATGACATGGAAAGCAATAATAAAATAATTTCAAAATGTTAAGAGTAAGTCTCCTATCAACATGACCTTGAATGTAAATGGTTTGAACTCCCCAATTAAAATATATTGACTGACTGAATGAATGACTTTTTAAAAAAGACCCAGCTATATACTGCCTATAAGGAACTCACTTTACCTGTAAAGATACCCTAGACTGAAAGTGTAGGTATAAAAAAAATTTCACACAAATGTAAACCAAAAACATATAGGTTTCAGACAAAATAGACTTTGAGTCAAAAAACAAAAAGAGGCAAAGAAGTTCACTATGTAATTAAAAAGAGATCAATTCAGCAAGAGCATATAATAAATCTAAATATATACAAACCCAACAAGAAGGCACCAAAATATATAAAGCAAACCTTATTAAAGATAAAGAGAGAGCTGGAGTCCAATACAATAATAGCAGAGGACTCCATAACCCCACTTTTAACATTAGAAACAACACTTAGACAAAAATTCAACAAAGAAACATTGGACTTAATCTGAGCTGTAGACCAAATGAACCTAAAAACACTTACAGATAATTTCATCTAATGACTGCAGAATCACATTCTTCTCATCAGCAGTCCTCAGAATAGACCACATACCAGGCCACAAAATACATTTCAACAATTAAAAAAAAATCAGTATCATTTCAGGTATCTTCTCAGAGCACAATGGAATAAAACTAGAGACAGATATCAAAAGGAAAAAAATATCAGGCCAATATCACAGATGAACATACCATACATGCCAATCCCCTCAACAAAACAGTAGGAAACAAAATCCAACAACACATTTTAAAAAATATACCACCATCAAGTATTATCCAAGGGATTTATCTCAGAGATGCAAACATGGTTCAATATATACAAATTTTAAAAAGTGATATATGACATCAACAAAAGGAAAAACAAAAAGCGTATGATTATTTCAATAGATGCAGAAAATCATTTGATAAAATATAGCATCCCTTCACAATAAAAAAAAAAAAACCAAACTCTAAGCCAATTAGGCATACAGGTAACATGACAACGTAATGAACTTCATATTTGACAAGCCCGCAGCTAACGTCATACTGAATGGGAGAAAGCTGAAAGCCTTTCTTCTAAGTAGTAGACAAGACAAGCATGCCCACATTTCCACTCTTATTCAACAGAGTACTGGAAATATTTGTATGAGCAACAAGTCATGAGAAAAAAAATAAACAGCATATAAATTAGAAGAGAGGAAATCAAACTGTCTTTATAGACAGCATAATTTATATACAGAAAAACCTAGAAACTCCACCAAAAGAACTCATAAAGCTGAAAGAAAAATTCAGTAAAATTGCAGAAAAAAAATCAACATTGAAAAATTAGTAGCATTTCTATACACCAATAATGAACTAACTTAACTGTAAAGGAAGTCAAGAAAGCATTCCAATTTACAATACTTATTTTTTTAAAAGAATAAATCTAACCAAAGAGGTGACAGATTTTTTATAATAAAACTAAAAAAAGCTGGTGAAAAATTGAGGAGGACACAAATGAGAGGAAAGATACACTGATGGATCAAAATGACTAATATTGCTTAACATATAATTAATTTTAATTAACATACTACTCAAAGATTTCTACAGATTCAATGCATTCTCTATCAAGATACAAATAACATTCTTCTCAGAGATTAAAAAAAATCCTAAAATGTATATGGAACCACAAAAAACCCCAACAAACAAAGCAATTCTGAGCAAAAAGAACAAAGCTAGAGGCATCACACTACCTAACTTCAAAATATACTACAAAGCTATGGTAACCAAACAACATGGGTTTGGTATTAAAACAGACACATAGACCAATGAAACAGGATAGAGAACACTGGGACAGACTTAAGCATTTATCGTCAACTAATATTTGACAAAGTTGTCAAGAATGTACACTGGGGGAAAGAACAGTCTCTTCAATAAAAGGTGCTGGGAATACTGAATGTCCATATACAGAAGAATGTAACTAGACCCTTAACTCTCATTATATAAAAAAATCAGTTCAAATATATTAAACATAAGCATAAGTTCCAACATTATGAAAGTACTAGAGGAAAACATAGGAGAAATGCTCAACATATTGGTCTAAGTAAAAATTTTATGATTGAACTTCAAAAGCACAGGCAAAAAATGAAAACAAAAATATACAGATGGGACTATATTTAACTAAAAATTTTCCTCATTCAATACTTGAATCTTTTAAAGATTCCTGTATAAGTAAGATTATTCAATCTATATCTGAGGAGTGTATCAGAAGTATACATGTCCTCTAGGCTTATAGGAGGACATAGGTTAGAAGGATCAATAAAAATTTCATTTAAAATGTGCAAATGCTGATTTTTTAATTGAAACAGTTATTGTGACTAGGAAAATTCTTTGTATAGAAGACAAGTTTCATATGCCAGGTAGCAATGACACTAAGACACAGTGGAAATAGCCTCTATGCCATAGGATTGAAAGAGCAAAGTCATAGTAGAGAATGGAGACATCAGAGACACTGTCATGCCAGTTTCTGTACTTTTAAAAAAATATTTACTATACTTTTTAAATTATAAAGATGTGGGGTATAATTCAGAGTTAGGTATACAAACATCGATTATGCAGGTACCCCTGTTGATAAGGTATGCTCCTCCCTCCCCTAGCAGTTTCCCTCAACTGCCAATCCCACCCCTGCTCCCCTGACAATTTCCCACTACTGCCAATCCCTTTCTTATAGTATTATAATTTCTCAAGGTCCACTTATAAGTGAGAACATATGGTACTCTGTTCTTTGTTTCTGTGATCAGTTTCTGTACTTTTGAAACAGGAATGGAAGGAGAATATGAGACACTGGATACAATGTGTGGGAAAGACTGTAACTTGCAAACCTGGCTCATTTCTTAACCTTTCAAACTATTAATGGTCAATTTTTCTCTCAAATATATTTGAATAGTTTCAAAATCTTCATTTTATTTGGAGATTTTCTTTACTGAGTTTAAATTTATGATCATCTTCTTGTGAAAGTTGTCAAAATAAAAATGGAGTCACTAATGTTTAAAAGAAGAAGGAAAAGAAGCAGGCAGAACCAGGAAGTATATGCAGAAAGGGTTCTCATGTTTGTAGACTTAATAAGCATACAAAATCATCACAAAAGACACTGAAAAAACCACAACCTTGCACAAAGGCCAGCATAAACGTACACAAAGAGATCATTCTGGAAAGACATCTGCCCCACCAGCAACTGCCTGTCTGACATCTAACAGGTGGCACCCTTTTGTTGATCTTTGTAGTCAAAGTTAATTATTTCAAAACAAATGTGCAAACCTTCTTATTTTTTTCTTCAGAAATCTTTGTTTTCCCTTGTCTTTCTAAATATGCCTGTGGTTTACTATGGCACATATATTCCCATTTGAAGGTTCTATTCCTAAACAAATATCTTGGTTTTTAGAGAATCTCTCCTGTTTGTAATTTAGGTTGATATCCTGCACTTATTTGGCACAGACTTGCTGACATTCTATTGAAGCTGAACCCCAAATCTCTCCATCTATCTTCCTTTCCTCAGGCACAACTCAATTTCTAACATGGTCTTTGGTAACACTAAGTACTCTCTTCTGGTAACATGATTTTGACTGAATTACTGTTCTAATATTTTAGGCTTAGCTTGTTAAAAAATGTGATGAGTGTGGGACCAGTGTGTGACAGTCTTCTGCTCTACTAACTCTTTTGGATTATTTTAAAATGTAAGCTATATTTGAGGTTTAGTTTGTATCAATTCAATTTTAGAAGTCTTACAATAACTCACTCATTTTAAGGGAAAATGGCCGGCCTAAATTTCCATTTACTCTGTATATGGTGTTGTTCCAAAAATAAAAAGCTTAAGAAGAAAAAAAATAGTGTTCAAGTCAATGGCAGCCAATGTTAGGTCTCTCCTGATGTCTATAGCTGTTACCAAAAATGTAGTTTTCATTCTATTTTGTGTTAGAGTCTGGAAATATTATTAATATTTACATACTTTGAGATTGGTAGAACTATTCTAGAATTACCCATTAGGCAGTAATAATCATGAAGGAAAGCTACTCTTATTAATGTCGTGAACCATTTGTTACCAGGAATGGAGAATGCCAAATTACTCATTTTGCATTTTCTTTTTTACATAAATGAATCAGTTAAAGAAAATCTCTTACCCTTGGAATTCTTTGCCACTACATTTCTACATAATATGTAGCTCTATGCAAATTTGTAAATTTTTTTGTGATTGTAGAGAAGCAAAACATTATTCTTAAAACTTGATAAGGGCATACGAAGAGAAGGTAGGGGATGACATCTTAGAACAAACATTTCTGAACTTTTGGTGTAAAAAAATGACAGCCTCCTTGCTCCACTGTTAATGCCTTATGTGGTGACAGGGTGGTGATGGGAAGGCCTAAATGTAGACAGAGGTTGTGAGATATTGCAAAAGGAGAAGGCTTTACGACATGTAGAACCTTATCCAAAAAGTTCTGTCTTTGACTTAGGCTGGAGACAAGCATTAGCATAGCTTCTAGCGTTCTGCTTATCCCATGAAGGTTTATTAGTCAACATTCCAAAGGTCAGGGGCTACTGAAGATAAGGTCATATACCAGCAGTAAGTGTCATTTTTTTCCTCTAAAAATCACTACGGTATGAGATGATTTTGTTTGGACTATAAACTGCAGCATTTATTATATTTGATTCTGGGATTTGAATCTGTAGTTCCATAGTAAAGGCAATGTTTTATCTATCTATCTATCTATCTATCTATTTTTTGAGTTGGAGTCTCACTCCACTCTAGACTGGAGGGCAGTGCATGCTCCCAGCCACTGCAGACTCAACCTGCTGGGCTCAGGCGATCCTTCCGCCTCAGCCTTCCAAGGAGCCGGAATTACAGGCGCACACTACCACGCCCAGCTAATTTTTTTAATTTATTGTAGCGACGAGGTCTCCCCAGGTTGTCTGGGCAAGTGTCGAACCCACGAGCTCAGGCAAGCCATTCGCCTTGGCCTCCCAAAGTGCTGGGACTACGGGCTGAGCCACCGAGCCCGGCCGAGGCAATGTTTTAAATACTTCGCTCCCACGTAAGTGAATTTAAACACCCACCCAGGTTAGAATATAAGGGACATCAGGCAAGGAGGGCAATATAAGAAAGAGGAGATGCTGAGAACATGGGGAAGGGGCAATGACAGAGGACCAAAGATGGCAGTGGGAAGGGAGGAAGGCTGAGTCGTGTGGATAAACCAAAGCATCCTTCTAGGTTAAAGGCGACTGGAAGCTGAGCAAGTATTTCGTAAGACCCTTGTTTGTTATAGATGTGGGAATAAACGTTAAGGAAGTTGTAATGACCTTACTGAATCACACAGGGACTTTTCCAAGTTGGTATGAAGGGAGCTAAGGACAGAGAGACAGAGAGCAGCTAGAAGTCAGGGAGCCAAGGGAAAGTCTAGAAGTCAGGGCTGGAGGGAAATGAGAGGTGAGGTAGGAGGCTCAGGACTGTGGTGAGACATTTTTCTCTGAACTGCAGATTGGATAAGGAAGAGATTTGTCAGTTGGGAGAGAGAGGAAGTCATCACAAGGCACGGAGGAGAAAACGTTCGCTGAAATCAGAGATCAAACACCAGCTCTGCAAGTCAGAAGTTGCATCTCCCAGTGAAATGCTGCTTCTGCCATTTCAATTGTTAGCAGTTCTCTTTCCAGGCGGTGACAGTGAGAATGGTGAGTCTCTCTGGCAGCTCCCAGCACTGGTGCAGGGTCTGGCTGAAAGCAGGCTGAATTACCCAGGTGCATGCGGACACTAAGGATCTGGGCCCTCTTGTGTCCAGTCCTTTTCTACCATCCTGGGTTTGGGGCTGGGGCCTGAAGCCCTGGGGCAGTCAAATGTGTCAGGCTTTGTGTGTTCTTGAGATGCTAGATTCTTTTTCTCTAAATTGCTTCCATTTCTGTTCTATCTTGTTCCCTCTTGCTTTTCTCATTCTTTTCACCATCTTTCTCCTCTTCTCTTGATAGCATTCCAGAAGCCGATCTCTTTCCATCTCATCCAGATCGCATCCTTTTTCAACAGCACCTGGGCACAAAATCAAGGATCAGGCTGGGTGGATGATTTGCAGATTCATGGCTGGGATAGTGACTCAGGCAATCCCATATTCCTGAAGCCCTGGTCTAAGGGCAACTTCAGTGACAAGGAGATTGATGAGTTGGTTGAGATATTCCGAATCTACCTCTTTGAATCCATTCGAGAAGTACAGGACCATGCCAGTGAATACCAGATGGAATGTGAGTCCAGTGTCCTAGCTGGGAAGATTCTTAGTGACTTTTTTGGGTCACTTTTTGCAAGCTGCTAATTCCTCTGTTCCGTCTCCCTTTTCTTCTTCTTTGCCCAACTGCATGCACATACTTTTCTAGAGTAGTATCTTCCTTGTGTTCCATACCTCTACAATGTATTTCAGACTTTTGCCTCTGCACTCTACTTTGATAAGACCAGCCTCTCATTTTAAAACAAACTCCTGGTTTGTCTTGCATGAAACTTCTCCTCAAGGGCCCTTAATGTTTCCACCCTGTGCCTCAGTAGCTACAGTGTGGCTTTCTCCTCTAATCTTTCTCTTTAATTGTCTCTTCCCTGTGCCCTCGTCTCTCTGGGGCACTTCAGCTCATTCTGGGTGCTGCACTCCTGACTGCATCACACTCCACTTCTCCCCTTCCCTCTTACTCACCAACACCGTCACCACACATCTTTGCCTTCATGAAACTCACTCCTTCCCCAATGCTTTTCTTTCAGAAAACTTCTAAATGTTGTAATTGGCTTGGGGCTCCCCATTTCAATTCCAAGAACTCTATCCCTGTCAAAATCTAAAATCCTGTTCTCATGCTTTTTTCCCCTAATTGTGTTTAATAACTTGCTCTCTGTTTTCCTCCCACCTAGACCCCTTTGAGATCCAGGCCATAGCAGGTTGTGAGCTACGTTCTGGGGGTGCCATAGCAAGCTTCTTGAGGGGAGCTTTAGGAGGATTGGATTTCCTGAGCATTGAGAATATGTCATGTGTGCCTGCCCCAGAAGGTGGCAGCAGGGCACAAAAACTCTGCAAATTAGCCATGCAATATAAAGGTATCATCGATGTTGGAAAAAAGCTCCTCTATGAAACCTGCCCCCAGTATCTTCTAGGCGTCCTGGATGCAGGGAAGGCAGATCTACAAAGGCAAGGTGAGTCCTGCTCTGTTTCACTTCCCACCATGTCTGGTATCCAAGAAGGACAGGGGCTTAATCAACAAGTTAACTGCTTCTCAGAGAAGTGGAAGGGGTCACTGTCCAAAGTTGTGGGTTTCTGGTTCCCTAAGTTCTGAATTCGAGTCATAATATGATACACCATCTCTGCTCCTTCTTACCTTAGTGAAGCCTGAGGCCTGGTTGTCCAGTGGCCCTAGTCCTGGGCCTGACCATCTGCTGTTGGTGTGCCACGTCTCAGGATTCCACCCAAAGCCCGTGTGGGTGATGTGGATGCGGGGTGAGCAGGAGCAGTCAGGCACTCAGCAAGGGGACATCCTGCCCAATGCCGACGAGACATGGTATCTCCAAGCAACCCTGGATGTGGAGGCTGGCCAGGCACCTGGCCTGGCCTGTCGGGTGAAGCACAGTAGTCTAGAGGGCCAGGACATCATCCTCTACTGGGGTGAGAAAGATCTGGGGCCCAGGCTGGAAACAGCCCAAGGTGATCCTCAGGCATAGAGATGTCACTGAGGAAGGATGGGGCTCGACAGATGTGTGTGTGTGTGTGTGTGTGTGTGTGTGTGTGTGTGTGTGTGTGTGAAAGAGAGAAACAGAGAGAGAGAGAGAGAGAGAGAGAGAGAGAGATCGATTTCTGGGACCCCAGTCCCTATTGGAATAAGAATAGATACTCCAAGTTATAGGAGAGACAATAATGAAGGACCTTTAGATTGTGTGGGCTGGGATTAGAGGACT
>CAUYQG010039804.1:0-26407 GCA_963574415.1 Tarsius wallacei
TTCTCAGACCTAGAAAAAACAACACAGGAATTCATATGGAAACACAAATGACCAAGAATAGCCAGAACAATCCTCAGCAAAAAAAACAAAGCAGGTGGTATCACACTACCAGACTTCAAACTTTACTATAAAGCTACAATCATCAAAACAGGTATTCGTACAGGAACAGGCATATAGACCAATGGAATAGCATTGAGTGAGATTCCAGAAGCACAACCTCAATTTCTCAACCAACTCATCTTCCACAAAGCCTCCACCACCTACCACTGGGGAAAGGAGAACCTATTCAGTAAATGGTGCTGGGAAAACTGGCTGACCACATGCAGAAGATTCAAACAAGATCCCTATCTAATCCCATACACAAAAATTAAATGGATCAGAGACCTAAATGTAAAACCTCAAACCATAAGAACCTTAGAAAATGAAGGACATACCCTCATGGAAATTGGAACTGGCATCTAATTCCTGAACAAGACCCGAAACCCACAGGCCATAAGAGATAAGATAGACAAGTGGAACCTCATTAAATTAACAAGCTTCTGCAAAGCCGAAGAAACCATCAAGAGAGCAGGGAGACAGCCTACAGACTGGGAAAAAGTATTTGCCAACTCCAGGTCTGACAAAGGCTTAACATCTTGGATCTACAAGGAACTCAAACGTGTGGAAAAGAAAAAAACAAACAACCCCATTATAAAATGGACAAAAGATATGAAAGACACTTCTCAAAGGAAGACTTCCGAGCAGCCAACAGACACATGAAGAAATGTTCAACTTCACTAATCATCTGGGAGATGCAAATCAAAACCACTCTGAGATACCACCTAACTCCAGTCAGAATGGCAATTATCAATAACTCAAAAAATAACAGTTGCTGGAGAGGGTGTGATGAAAAGGGAACACTTCTACACTGTTGCTGGGAGTGTAAACTAGTGCAACCTCTGTGGAAAGCAATGTGGCGATTGTTAAAAGCTCTAAATATCAACCTCCCATATGACCCCGCAATCCCCCTACTGGGAATATACCCTGAAGAACTCAAATCACTCTATAAAAAAGATACCTGCACACGTATGTTTATCGCAGCATTGTTCACAATAGCAAGAACCAGGAAGCAACCATGATGTCCATCAAAAGAGGACTGGATTAAAAAAATGTGGTACATATATACAATGGAATACTACGCAGCCATAAAAAAGAATAAAATCATGAATTTCACAGCAACCTGGATGGAACTAGAGTCTATAATACTGAGTGACCTCTCACAGAAACAAAGAACTGAATATCACATGTTCTCACTCATATAGTAGACCTTGATCATCCAACGTATTACCATAAGAAAATGACTGACATTGGTGGGAAACTATGGAGGGGGAGGGGTAGGGTGATGGGATTAATGGTAGTACATATCTGTCTGAGGATGGGGAGACACCTCTTATCATCAAGGGTGCCTGAACGAAGCATATTTGTATACCTAACCCTTAACTGTACCCCACAATATCATAATAAAAAATGTTGAATAAAAAAACACAAAAAACAACATTTTAATGCCACTTGACAAAATCAGGATAAAAATTTGAAGAAAAGCATAAATAAAACACAATACAAGGATTCATGAGATTGGGATCTGGGTTGCAGATTTGACTTTTTTTTTGTTGGTCTTTTGAAAAATATTTTTAAACTACTCATTCATGATCTTTGGTTTTCTAAACAATCATGCATAGGTCTATAGCTATACTTTTATGGATTTGGCATCAAAATAATCCAAGTCCCTTTTTCCGGTTTGTAGATACACTAGAAGTTATTTTCTACATTCTGAATAACATCCCACATTGCTCTAGTGATAATGGCTGGCTATACCCCAGAATTTCATCCACAATCACAGCTAGGGGAAGATTTTAATTTTTAAAAAAATCATGTTAGCCGGGCTCGGTGGCTCAGCCTGTAATCCCGCGCCTTGGGAGGCTGAGGTGAGTGGATTGCCTGAGCCTGCGGGTTCGAGACCTTCCTGGGCAACTTGGTGAGACCTCATCTCTACAATAAATCAAAAATTTGTCAGGCGTGGTAGCGTGTGCCTATAATTCCAGCTATTTGGAAGGCTGAGGTGGAAGGATCGCCGGAGCCCAGCAGGTTGAGGCTGTGCTGGCCGGGAGCGGCCACTGCACTCCAGTCTGGGCGACAGAGTGAGACTCCAACTCAAAAAAAAAAAAAAATCATGTTAATGAAATATAAGATAAACACTTAAATGTCACAGGGATCTATTGATCCTATCTTAAGCTTATTGTACAAATCATGACTATGTTGGTACAAGTTTGTTTAATTTCTTGTTCAGTTCAAGTTGGGAGCTTATGGCATAATACAATGGAAAATAGTCATTTTATTGAATCATCTTTAATGTTACAGGAATAGAAATAATGATAAAAATAAAGCCTAACATGAAATTAAAATATATGATAATAGCTAAAATCTATTTAGTTTGTAATAAACAGAAATTAAATATGTCTGATTTAATGAATAAATGAAAAAGCTAATGGAATACCTTAAAGAATGAAAACATAGTTTACAAAATCAAGAGTCAGAAAGAAATAGAACTAGGGATGCTTTGAGGAGGCCGAAAGCATGAGATTAAGAACTACTCTAGAATACTGCTAGTCTCTGAGGACCAAATGTAGTAGTTATCTATTGTTGCTTAACAATCACCCTAAAACTTAGAGACTTAAAACAAGAACATTTATTTCTCACAATTTCTGTGCATAAGAAATGCAGGTACGGCTTAGTTTAATTCAATTTCTTCAATAGCTCATAGTTCTCATTCAAGGCTTAACTAGAGAAAAATCCATGTCCAAGCTCACTAGCATGATTGTTGGTAGGATTCAGTTCCTCGGGGGTTGTCGTACTGAGTGCTTCTGGTCTTCCTGGATGTTAGCCAGAAGACACTTTCCATTTCTTTCCACATGGACCTCTTTAATACATCAACCTACTTCATCAAAGTGTGCAAGGTGGAAAAGTAACAGCAAGAATATCAGCAACACAGAAGTTAAAGTTATTTATTACCCAATTATGCCACAGAAGTGGTGCCGCATCACTCTATCATTTTTACCCTATTTTATTTCTTTGAAGCAAGTCACTAGGTCCAGCCCATATTCAAGGGAAGGGGATTGCACAATGGCATAAATATCAGGAGGGAGGATCCCTGGAAGCCATGTCAGATGATACATACCCCATGCAGTTTCTGTTTTGCTTCAATCAAAGTTTCAAACTACTCAGGAAGAAATAAGGAAAGTAGGTCAGTTGTTTAATCCCTTGTTTAATGAATTATAAAGAGTGGGAAGGGCCAGAATAATATAGGGAAGAACACTTCTAATCAGAGCTAAAACTTGTTTATCAGGACCTGTTTCTAGAGAGAAAGGGAGCAAGAGTTAGGTAGAATATGAGTCCACTGCATATGTTTAGGATGGTATATGATGGTTAAAACAACTTTATAGTCTATTGTTAAGGGATATATTCCAAATATTTTCAAATTGTGTTAATTTATTTCTTTAAACACAAACCTAATGTTTGTGCCTGTGTGTGTTTACTAGAGTGACCATTCTTAATAGGATTATTTTCCTATGTCATTCTTTGAGGATTAAAAACTTAATAGTAGTTAATCTTGACAGGAATGCAAGTAGTAGTACAAATTATAATTCTTATTTCTTATTTCACTGAGTTCAAAATGGAGATTGAGAGTGTGTCAGTGGAGAGTACATCCTATTGTCAAATGAAGCTTCATAATTTTCTTTGGTAAACAATTCTAGAGTTGAACATTTTTTGAAGGCAAAGAGACCCAATTAATTAATTCCTTTCCATGTAGTTTAGATATGTTTGTCTGCCTTCAGCCGAGTCAGTATTTTTACAAATGTCCCAATAAAATATGAACATTGGTTTAACTATGGCATACAAAACACTATTTTTTAATCAGGTAAGCTGGATCGTAAAGCCCAACAAATAGTAATTTGACATGGGTACTGACAATCAATATTTTTTACCATATAATTTATCAGATGTTGGGGTTGGTTTTATAGCAAAAGGCACAAACTGTTTTGAGAGTTGATATGTTTTAACTATGATAGAGATGCTATGGAGTAAATAATCACCTGTTATTGGTGGTGCTATATACCAATATTGCTTATCTCAAGCAAAACAGAAAAAAACATTGAATACCTAACTGCCAGACACCTAAATTAAAGATCAGACAGTTTATCCTACACCAATGACTTTTACCTGATTAGATCTTGGCTTTTATCTTTGCATTTTATTACTACACATAAAAAAGTCTTTCAATTAGTGGAGATGGTTGCATGTTGATTTGTTCCTTTTAATTATTCTGAATGTAGAATCACTGGAGGGTAAAAAGGTTTATACTAAATTTAAAATCAAGAATTACATATGTCTTTTTAAATGTTAAGGCATAGATAAGTGGATCTTATCAGGTACATCAGAAAAAAAACAATTTTCTTTTCTCCCCTATTGCCTGCTCAAACTCTCTTTGTGAGGTTAATGCTGCCCTTATCCTTTGCTTAAATCCCATATTGGCTCCTTAGCTTTTCTGGTTTCTCATTTAGAAAAAGAATTTTAGTCAGCTTGGTCCTTTATAATGTTTCAGTTTGATAATGACATATCCAATGTAGAAAATAAACTAAACTTCTAGATTTTTAACTCATATAATACTCACAACACAAATAAATTTTAAATGCAGCAGAGTGACTATTAAGAAAACAAAACAAACGTGATGGGAAAGCCAGATGAATACCACAGGTTAATGCTCCTACTTCACACACTGGAATTGTTGCTGAGTTGAGGCAGGCAGCCCGGTTCTACATTTCCTAGCCTTTCCTGCCTGTGGGTAGTGCCATGTGAATGAATGAGTTTTGAACAATGAAATGTGAGCAAAACTTATAAACTCTATTTTCAATACTAGACCATAAAACATACTAAGTCATTCTCCTCTCCTCTTTTACCACCTGTTGGCTGAACGTCCGCCCTTAGGGTAAACTTAGGACCCACAAGTTGAATTTAGGTGATAAGTATTTGGACATTCATTGTACTATGTTCTAAAACTTTTAAATTTGTTTTATTTTTTCCATAATTCAAAGTTATAAAAATAAAATTAGTGGAAAAAAACAATTAGACTCATTTAAATTGAAAGCATCCGGTAAAACAAGCATATAGCATCACACTGCTCCCATTGGACCTATTTGAAATGACTGTCTTTAGTGAGACAGCAGCCTTGTCCAACTCTTTTTCTATTTCCTTATATTTTTTAAATTTCTTCCTTCCCATATTTCTAAACATGGTTTCTGATATGTCTAAGGCTCATGTGAAGAGAAAAATAGATGAATGAAGGAGATGTAAGAAAACATTATGTCTTTCTTGGCAGACTTTATTCTAAGTTGTTATCAAGTTCTCCAAGATGATAGAGGATTAAGAACTACTTTTTTAAAAAAATGAGTGTTGTATGAGCTCTTTAATGAACCCATCAATACCTGGGGACTTCTTGTATATTGTTTCCTTGTAGGTGAAATCTCATCTCCCCACTAGACAAATGTTTGAAACTACTTCTAGGATGAATTTATGGGAATGCTCCCACCAATAATTTATATCTGGTCTACTGAAACCTGCTCCTTAGACCTTAATGTCAACAGAAATAAACCTATTTCCTAACTGAATTTGTCCACTCTGATGCCATCGGTTAATTTTTACAGCCTCTTAAAAAAAAAACCCAAAAGATTTCTCAACTGGGAGTCATCATACATAAACTCAGTATGTCCTCCAAATCCCTGGAATTGTAGATAAATCTCACTCAGTGTTTATTTAAGGCTACTATCAGTGGGCTTCAGTTGAAGGGTGAGTACTTGCCACACCTTCTCCTTGGGAGTAGAGACTCCTCAGCACATAGCAAAAAATTATCTGCACTGAAACATTTTCTGTAAATACAACCTATCTTTGTTTCTGTAATTCCTTTCTCTTTTGAATGCTATAGCATATGTAAAAACGAAATACCCAAACATTCTTACACATGGGGTTACATACCTTCTGCTGGGAGTGGGAACCAGAGCTATGAAGTTTAGAGAAAAATTCCTAAAGCTCCAACAAAACAAAACTCTAAACAACACTATAGTAGAGCTTTAGACACTTTTCAAATCTAGGGAAAACAAGACTTGAATTGGGGGAGGAAACAAACAAAAATGTTAAGTAACTATAAGTTCACAGTCACAAATTAGAAACCACAAAATAAATACCTGTAAGTGAAAAACAGCCCATCTGAAATATAGCAGACCATTCTGAATTTAAAAACAAAATACAAGTAAAATATGAATAGAAGATAAATTTTAAAAGGAAAACATTAAAAATGCAGGTAATTTGAAAAAAGAAAAATAAAAAATCTAGGGAAAAAAAGTAAATTTTGTGAAATAAAATGAAATTTTAAAAAGTGAAATCAGGAGCTTCTGGATAGCTGAACACATGGAGGTTCCTGGAGAAGGGTATAGACTTTCATATACCACTGCCTTCATCACTGCACCCCTGCCAACCAACCTATCTTTACAACTTCACTACCTGCTTCTCCTCTTTCTTCCCCTTCCTGCAAACACACATTGCACACACTTGTGACCTTTACCTGCTGAAACTTTTTTTCATATTTCCAAAAGTCTGTCCCTTTCTGTGCTTTTGCATTTGCAGTTTTTTCACCCTCTTCAGTATGGAAAACTCCTGTACTAATTTTAGGTATGTTCTTTGCTTTCCCACCTCTTTGTCCTACGGAACATATGTTTTCATAAGCAAGCCTCTTGTGATATTCTTTAGATCTTTCATGTGTTTGAGCAATAGCTATCTCTTGAGCTCTTTTTTCCTATAATGTTCTTAGACTTCTTTGAGAATCATTTTATGAGTCCTGTGACTCAGAAGATGAAAATAGAATAAACAAGAAACCTCAGTTCTGTTGACTGAATGATTTCAGCTGTTCATAATGCCCATGTTGTATTATTACTTTCTTTAAGAGAAATAAGGTTCACTTACCTTTCTCAGACATAGGTTAAACATGTCCTCAGACATAGGTTCAACATGTCTCTAAGCTGGTAAATTAGTCTGCACTCAAATCAAAAGAAATGGGAGATGGCTTATGTTTTACAATCACCCAGAAGATGGGCTTTTAAAAAAATGCACAATAAACTATTTCTGAAGACCTTTGTTTATGCCTCTATTGTTGTTAGATAAAAGTTTATTCAGAATTTTGCATTTTGGAATTTATGTACCAAAAAGCAGACCTTCACAATTTCTAAAAAGTTATTTTTACAATTTGAGAAATTTCCTTTTTCACTGCTGTGCTTTGAGCCAAACACTTCCTTAAGTGTTTAATACCAGTTAAGCAAGGTGAAGGAAGGTATTACACTCATCTGGTGAATGTAATGAAACCAGTCAATCTGACTTTAAAAGACCATTCTACTCTTTATTTAGAATGTTCTTTTATCTTGATTTTTGAATAGTGTATTTTTCCAAATAAAATGCCTTTATGCTCAGAAAAACTGAAAACTATCCAAATAGTTGGTCTGCAAAACTGCTAACCATCCAGAATTAGAATACCATCTATATAACTGTTTATTAGTTTGATCTAGGTACTGCTATTATCCTCAAATCAATAACTATCCATGCAATATATTTTCATAACTTTTTTCTGTGCCTCTATTGTTTGTTTGCATTTTTTAGTGAATTCCTTTAATAGATGACTGAGAGGGTGATGATTAATATATATTTTGAGAAAACATTACACCACAATGATTTGTGCTGGTGTTCTATCAGGAACCTGGACAAATGAATATAGTAGCACAATGCATAAGACAATTACTGCCTTTCTTAGTCATTTACAGCCATTTGCCATACTGCGTTAATTGTAAGAGCAGATTTTCTAACCCAAATCTTTAGAGACACAGAGCTTCTAGTAATATTAAAATTAAAACAGGTTTGAGAAAAAGTAGCAATTATTTTTAACCTATCTTGATTACTTAATATTGACAAATACAATAATAAGCAAAGAATAAACTGTCCTTTACTAAAAGTTATAAGAAGCAGTTGGAATCATGAAAAAGCATTAGAATATATGTGATTTACATATTTATTCTTACTAGTTTCCTAAGTAATTTATTATATTTTTAGATGAGAGTGTTTCTATGAGCATGCCAATATGAGGAATGATAGAATTTATTAACATGTATACTTATTTAGATGCTCCTAATTAATAGTTTCAATATCTTCCCTTTTTCCTGCAAAGTTAATGGAGTCATCTATCCATTTTGCTACTTGGTTTAAAAATCTTCATTGAGTTCTCACAAGCTTCTGTCTTAAATCCATTTCCTGGACTTAAATCCAAAATTTTTTGCATCTGTCAGTTTAAGTGTTGTTATATAATTTAAGCAAATGGTCCCCAAATTTCAATGATTTACAGTAACAAAGATATATATCTTGTTTATGATACAGGCCATTAACATGTTGACTGCAGATCTCCAAATTATTTTGTTCTATGAATCAACTTAAGGAGCAATCCCAATCTGGGTATGCAATAAACATAAAATATCTATTGTGAACTGTATCCTGATTCTTAAAGCTTGAGTGAAAATGGCACTCATAGCTTTTGTTCCTATTTCATTGACCAAAGGCAGAGGCATAGACAAGGAAAATATCAATGGAGTATAAAATATAATCCTCCTGCAGAAGGGATGCTTTAGGGAAAAGCAATAAATCAATTTACCACACCCCTTATGAACTGATTTTTATCAATCTCTCATCTAAAAGGCCCCCCTATTAACTTTCATGACTTGCTGTTTCCTAATGTGTTGTATTTGCACAATAATCTGAAATTTTTAATCTGCCAGAATTCCTTCTTGGGTTTCCTGCCTGGGCATTTCCTATCCATTCTTTAGGAACTATATGATTTATAGTAGTTCTTTTAACTCCAATAATCTATGAGGGGACATCCCCCCCAAAACAGGAATTTATTTATAAAAAGTTGTATATTTATTCTTACATGTTTAAACTTCAGTCACCTTCAAAGTGCTCTTTATTTTATGCAATACACCTATTGAGATGCTTTTTTTCTACTGCTCAAAACAGTTTTTGAACTTAACAGTTTGGATGCCTCTTAGTGCTTCTGCTGCTTTTTGTTTCTCCTCTTCCACATCAGCAAGACATTTCACTTTGAGGCCTTTTTTAATCTGGGGAAACAAACAAAAAAAAGGCTTTGGGGATAAGATCAAATGAATAGGGAGCGTGGGACATGGGAGTCATGGTGTTTTGGGTAAAAAATTGCTGAACACTCAGAGTGGTGTCAGGAGATGGGTTGTCCTGGTGGAAGAACCAGTTACCTGTTTGCCACAACTTGGGATATTTCTTCCATGAATTGCGATGCAACCTCAAAATTTCCAGATAAAACTTTGGTTGACAATTTGATCCAGAGGAACAATTCCAAGTGTACTACAAAGGATGCGGCCTCCAGAGATAACTCCGGTGTTTGGGGAGTCCCCTCCTTGTACATGGCATATTTACAGTTATTTTTTGTTGGAAAAGTATTGGTAAGTGCATAACCCTTTTTCATTACCTTCACTATAGCCATGGTTCTATCTATCAATGGATATCTGATGCTCATGAAGCCTCTTCTACAGCCTCCAGAGTTAAAGGCTTCTAATTGGAGGACAATATCATGTTTGCTTTACTGTAGGGAAGTGCAGGCCAATCAAACAGATATATTTATTTCTTGAGTTTTCCTGATGTGGCTCTGAGTTAACAGACCCACCACCACACCTCTTTTGGAAGAAGATTTCCTTCTAGGATGTGTGGGCTGAGTATCAAAGGATTACAGTCTTTATGGTTCAGCAGTCTGGTTCTTCCACTGAAGTAGTTTGATGGTCTCCAGGCTATCCTTCATTCCAGGCAAAGAGATCATTGTGAATGCAATAGTTTTCCTGTTATGGAATTGGAGATATTAGATGGAAATATTAACATTATAAGAATGACACACTTTTTCTCTTTCCTCATACTTCTGGGGGTTCTTCAGACTCTGTATCTCTAGGGGACTTTGTTGGCTCTGCAGTTTCCTAAACCTGAACCAAAGGAGGGAATGAGGTTCTCATAGTCTTCTGTACTTTGAGGGCTAATTAGAACTGGCAGAACTGCCAGCTGCCAGTAAAAAACCAGTAGGTTTGTTGAATATATGATGAATGGGTTGAGGTCTGCAATCTGAGAGCTGAAAGGAACTCTAGAAATGATCCGGCCTGAAGGATCCAAAACATAACTGCATATCAAAATCACTATGGCAGATTTTTAAATAACAGATGCTGAAGTCAAAACAGCAGAGATGCCGACTTTCTGGATCTGGAGTGAAGCCCAGAAGACTTAGTCATTGGATCTAAGCCTCTTTTCACACTCTATCCATCTCTTCTGTCATCATCCCACAGTACTCAATTCAGGAAACTATAGAGATAATGTACATAAGACATTGATTGAATGACATCTAATATACATTCAGAATCCATTTTTTACTGACAGCATTTCTCACTATTTTCTTATAAAATAGACAACTAGAGTATTCTTTCATCATGTAACCTTCAGGCTTCTTTAGTTTTGATGGACTTTTACCTGTGGTCCCATCTGTATTCCAGAGTCAGAGAGTAACTTAAATATCATCTCCTACCAAAAACAAATAGAAAATTTCTGAGAGAAACTTCTATTTAACTTACACTGCTGATAAAGAATGCTCATGAACATCCTGGGATATTTCTCAACTTCTCATCCCAATAAAATTTTTAAATTTGCTAATCCAATGTAATAAATGATTTTGAACACATTTATGCCAGATATTCTGTTAGGTGATAGATTATGTGGCCTTAATTATACTGATGAAAATCATTCAAGACCACAGCAAAAGTCTGAGCTAATTATCATCCTATCAGCCTCCATGCTCCTCACTTTTAACTTAATTTTGTGCCCCTAACATATTCAGGGATGCAATTTCAATGCCTGGATGCACTTTACTTCCAGTGTCTTTATCTCTTTTAAGGTTACATTGAACAAATTTCTATTTCTATTCTTCCCTCTGGTTTATCCTTCTTTTCTTTTTCCAGGGCCGGGTATAATTTTCCCTCTCAGTTCTGCTCATAAAATTGAAACTATTTTATCCTGTTTATATATATTAGTTTTTTGAAAATAGTTACATTTAATTCCCACGTAGTTTCGTATTAGAAGAGAATATCACCACTTCTTTTTTTAAAAAAGGAATCTGAACTAAATTTAAAGTTTCTGCCACATGGATATAAGTAAGTTGTGTTTCAGATGACATAGACTATCCCAAAGCTGTCTGGTTAATTCTTAGGTGTCGCACTGACTGGTTCCAGGACAAATTTGTTTTTGTTCCATACTCTTGTCATTGTTGGTGTCTTGCCACCACTGTTAGCCAAGAGGCATCATGACATAATTGTCATCACATAACCTTGTGTGAATTTGGTCAATGCTGTTCACATTATCATTACATCAACTGAATTATGTATGTAATTGGTACCACTCATGTTTAATTTAGTTGCTTTTTATAATGTCTTCAAAAATATTGTTATAATGTATCATTGAACTAAAAAGTATATGCAAAATGTTCTGGATATAGAAAAGCATGATGCACAATAATATTCTAATTGTAGAAAATAAATAAAAATTTTAAAATACTCTTTAAATGACCATCAAATAATGTTCTAAATATGAAAAATCATGATACAGTTTCATCAGCAGAAGATTTTCTTTCCTTAGAGAAAAATAATATTGGGTTTCATGTTCACTATTGTTGGAATTATGCCCAGCAAAAGATTGCATTCCTCTGCTTTGCTTACAGATTGATATGACCATGTAACTTAGTTTCATGCATTAAGATATATAAAACTAGAAGTCACTGGGTTGGGATTTTGGGAAAAAAATGTAGAAGAAGTAGAAACTTTTTAAAATAGACCAAATTAACTAGCAGATGATACCTTCGTTTTTCCTCACTGGAATTAGGACTAATAACCAAGTGAATCTGAATACATGATAAAGATGACAGAAAGACATATGGGAACAGCCAGAGGACTGTGTGGGGCCAGGATATCAGCCTTGGACTTTCTAACTCTAAACTCTCTGGTGAACGAGAAAAATAAAACTCCCTAATTTTTACTATTTTTAGGTATCTATAACTCACAGCCAATCACAAATCCTAACTCTACACGAAGATTGAAATAAATAACAAGAAGCTTATGATGTCTTGAATAGTTTCCTAATGAAATTGTTTCTAAATAACCCAATAAGATTGGTTTTCTAGGATTTTTGCCCTGTCATTTTTATTTACAGAAGTTATCTTAGTTGATTTGTGTTTCTATAACAAAATGTCTAAGACTGTGTAATTTACAGACAATAGAAAATTATTTCTTACCATTCTAGAGGAGAGGAAGCTCAAAATCAAAGCATCAGAAATTTTGGTGTCTGGAGAGGGCCGCCCTCTGGTTTCAAGATAGCAACTTGTTACTGCATTCTTCAGAGGAGAAACACTGTGTCCTTACATGGTAAAAGGGACAGAAAGAAACTCAGTCCCTCAAGCTCTTTTATAAGGTGATAGTCCCATCCATGAGGGCTCTATCCTCGGGACTGAATAATCTACAGACCTCTCTCCTCTTAATGCTATCACATTGGCAGTTAAGTTTCAACACATGAATTTTGGGGGACATTCAGACCATAGCATAAGTAATACATAACTATTGTACAAGAATTTATATGTGTGTAAATAGAAAATAAGTTATCATCATCTTAATTTCTGCCATTTGGATTACCAGTTGACATTTTCTAAAATAAATATTAAATATAAGTATAAATATGTGTTAGATTCAAACTTGTAAAAAAATCAAAATATACATGCTGAAATTAAAGTGAATGATATAATGGTATTCATTGTATTGTTGTACATTGTACTATTCTTTTCATTTTTCTGTAGGTTTGAAATTTTTTATGTATTTCTACATTTTCCAGAACATTTGACTACCAAACACCATAGTCGAAGAAACTTTGGCATTTCTTTCAAGGCTTTGTTTGGCAAGCTCAGGGCTTTTGCTTTAAAAAATCAAGTGACTGAGTCTCCATTACACTGAGCCTAGTCCCTTGACAATCTTCACACAGAGACTTGAATAACTTCTTTTAGATTCCTTTTCCCTGTGTTCTAGAAATATCATCTCTCAAACTTACACCTGTCACTCAATTTAAAAACTGAAATGAAAATTCTGACAACCCAGGGGTTTTTTAATATCGTAAGACTAATTAGAATATTTTTAATTTCAATGAAAAAAGAGGACCTGCTGTATTGAGACACATGTCAGAAAATCCCTGCTCTCAAGTACATTCAAAAGCGATAAGTAAAATGGCTTTCAACATGTGGTTTAGGAATCCCATAGCAGAGAATTAATGAGCTAGTCACCATAACTGACTACAAGTCAGTTCTAGCAAGGGATGTAATTAAAGTCTCAGATGTTTCGATTTTCACAAACAGAAGTTTGTCCTCCCTTGTGCCTTTTATCCATGTTCAGAGTTCTTTGCAATTATTAGCTCATTAGTCCTAGAGGAATTTTTAATTTAATTGTAAATTAGTAGACCCTAGAGAGTTAAATATAAAACAGAATGTTAATGACTCATTTTATGAATATATATACCAATGGTTCAACCTTTATTATCTCAACATATACATTAATAATACCAGTGGTGGCTTCAATGCTCCTGTAGAGCACAAGTCTGTGCTTCTTACATGTTAATACTGCACAGAATTTGTCTCAACCTGAAAACTATTTTCCTTCTTGTTTTTTTTTTTAAAGGCATTCCAAAGTTTAACTTTTTTAGAATTTCTACGTATATATGTATTTTTTTTTTTTTTTTTTTTTGAGTTGGAGTCTCACTCTGTCACCCAGACTGGAGTGCAGTGGCCGCTCCCGGCCACCGCAGCCTCGACCTGCTGGGCTCCGGCGATCCTTCCGCCTCAGCCTTCCAAGTAGCTGGAAATACAGGCACACGCTACCACGCCCGGCTAATTTTTTGATTTATTGTAGAGATGAGGTCTCGCTTGCCCAGGCGGGTCTCGAACCCGCGGGCTCAGGCAATCCACTCACCTCAGCCTCCCAAAGGCGCGGGATTACAGGCTGAGCCACCGAGACCGGCTGCTTTGTTCCTTTTGCTGAGGATTGTTTTGACTATTTGTGCTCTTTTTTGTTTCCATATTTTCTATTGTTTCCAGGTCTTAAAAAAATGATGTTGGTAATTTGATGAGTATTGCGTTGAATCTGTAGATTGCCTTAGGTAGGATGGACATCTTGGCAATATTGATTCTCCTAATCATGGAATATTTTTTCATTTGTGTCATTCTTGATTTCTTTAAGCAGCGTTTTGTAGTTCTCATTGTAAAAGGTCTTTTACTTCTCTGGTTAGATGGATGCCAAGGTATTTCTTTTTTCTCTTTTTTTTTTTGTGGCTGTGGGATTGTGCTTTTTATTTGGTTCTCTGCCTGCTTGTTGCTGGTGTATAGAAATGCATCTGTCTTTTGCATGTTGATTTTGAACCCTGAGACTTTACCAACAGTGGGAGGAGCCTTTTGACAGATTCTCTGGTGTTTTCAAGGTATAGAATCATATTGTCAGCAAAAAGGGATAACTTAACTTACTCTTTTTTTTTTTTTTTTGAGTTGGAGTCTCACTTCGTCGCCCAGACTGGAGTGCAATGGCCGCTCCCGGCCACCGCAGCCTCGACCTGCTGGGCTCTGGCGATCCTTCCGCCTCAGCCTTCCAAGTAGCTGGAACTACAGGCATGCACTACCACGCCCGGCTAACTTTTTGATTTATTGTAGAGATGAAGTCTCACCAAGTTGCCCATGCGGGTCTCGAACCCGCAGGCTCAGGCAATCCACTCACCTCAGCCTCCCAAGGCGCGGGATTACAGGCTGAGCCATGTGCCTGGCTTTTTTTTTTTTTTTTTTTTTGAGTCAGAGTCTCACTCTGTCACCCAGGCTGGAGTACAGTGGCACGCTGCTCACGGCTACCACAGCCTCGACCAGTTGGGTTTAGGCGATCCTTCCACCTCAGCCTTCCAAGTAGCTGGAACCACAGACATGTGCCACCACACTCAGCTAATTTTTCATTTATTGTAGAGAAGAGGTCTCACCATGTTGCCCAGGCTGGTCTCAAACCCATGAGCTCAGGCAATCCTCTTGCCTCCACCTCCAAAATAGGTGTGAGCCACCGTACCTGGCATAACTTCCTCTTTTCCTTTTTGGATACCCCTGGTTTCCTTCTCTTACCTGATTGCTCTATGTTGAACAGGAGGGGTGAGAGTGGGAATCCTTGTCTTGTTTCTGTTCTTGGGAGAAACACTTCCAGCTTCTGCCCATTGAGCAATGTTGGCTGTGGGTTAATCATAGATGGCTCTGTTTTGAGGAATGTTCCTTCTAGCTGCTCAAGAGTTTTTAATCAAGAAAGGATGGTGGATTTTGTCAAATGCTTTTTCTGCAGCTCTTGATATAATCACGTGGTTCTTGGCTTTACATCTGTTAATGTACTGAATTACATTTATGATCTTGTGAATATTGAACCAGCCCAGCATCCCGAGAATGAAACCACCCCGGTCATGGTGGATGATGTTTGAGATGTGTTGTTGGATCTGATTTGCTAGAATCTTGTTGAGAATTTTTGTGTCTGTATTCACCAAGGAGATTGGTTTGTAATTATCTTTCCTTGTTGGGTCTTTGCCAGGTTTGGGTATCATTATGATGTTAGCTTCATAAAATGAGTTGGGGAGAATTCCATCATTCTCGATTGCCTGGAATACTTTCAATAAGATTGGTATCAGCTGGGAAGTCATCATGTCCAGAGCTTTTTTTGGTGGGGACATTTCTTATGACTGAGTCAATTTCTGGATTGTAGAGGAAGACTTAAATAGATGGACATTGACCTATACTTGGTAAGATGAGTGCTGCCACAGATCCATCAATAACCAATAACAATGGTCTGGGGCTTGCATTTTAAAAGCAGGGATCTAGCCTGGACTACCTCTGTGGCAATACCCATCTGACCAAGTATATGTCAAAGTCCATCCATTTAAGTCCTCCTCTCCTCTACCTAGGTGACCGTTCTCTTCCCTTTTTAGTGTTATCCTCTAGCTACTGCCTCCTGTCATAATTAATCTCCCTTTCTCTTATTTCTAGTAAGAGCCTCTATCATTCCTGACAGTCTACACCTCTGGGCACAAAATGTTGAATATTTATGTACTTTTTGCTCTCATTCCTTCTCACCTTAGTTCTGCCCTAAACCGCCTTGCACATTGTAGACGATGTGACACATACATTTGTAGACAGAAAAAAAAATGTATGTTTCAACAGAACTATATGCATTGTCTAGAGGATGCCTCCCCCAGTCATCAGATTCTAGCCTTCATTGCTAAATGCTATCTACATATGGTACACTCTGCCAGGTTCTCCAATTCTAGCCCTGTTCATTATCTTTGAGTTATTTTATAACTATGTATAAATATGTCTATTCTTTTAATTCTCTTTTGAGCCAGTTATAACATCTGTCTAGTTCTCTCATTGAATTAGTTGAACAGAATCTTTAACACATGTTCATTTTCATATCTGTATGAGAATCACGAGTTTTATCCTTTCTAAAAATTATCTTTTAACACCTTTCTTTTTCCCATAGTGCACTTAACATGTGCACAGCATTAACAGTATTATCACAGTGGATGGTCTTGAGAAGCCATTACAAGCCAGGGTACCTTGGTTGACTGGTGGCCTTTGGCCAATTAATCTCAGTCCTCATGGTTTCTTCTTTGCCTTCTTTTTTATTTGCAAATAGTTGAACTTTGAGGTTTTTTTGGGGGGGGTTGTTTTTTTGAGTTGGAGTCTCACTCTGTGGCCCAGGCTGGAGTGCCATGGCACACTCACAGCTACCCCAGTGTTAACCTACTGGGCTCCAGCAATCCTTCCGCCTCAGCCTTCAAGTAGCCAGAACTACAGGTGCGGGCTACCACACCTGGCTAATTTTTGATTTATTGTAGAGACAAGGTCTCACCAAGTTGCCTGGCTGGTCTTGAATCTGCGGGCTCAGGCAAGCCACTCACCTCAGCCTCCCAAAGTGCTGGGATTACAGGCTGAGCCACCAAGCCCAGCCTTGAGTTATTTTTAATAGCTTTATTGTGATATGATTTATATACCATAAAGTTCACCCACTGGCATGTACAGTTACAATTCAGTGGTTCCTAGCCTATTCATAGAGTTGCGCAACTATTAACAAAAACCAATTTTAATATATTTTCATCAGCCCCAAAAGAAGCGCCCTACGGATCCGCAGTCATTCTTCGTTTACGTTTAATCCCCAAGTTCCTAGCAGTCACTAGTATACTTTCTCTATGTATTGCCTATTCTGTATATTTCATATAAATGGAATTATGTTATATATGGTCTTTTGTAACTGACTTCTTTCGCTTAGCAAAATGTTTTTGAGGTTAGTCCATGTTGTAATACATATCAGTACTTGATTTCTTTTTATAACCACATTATGTTTCACTATTTTGATATGATATGTTTTATGTATTCATTTATCAGTTAGTGAACATCTGGATTGTTCCACTTTTTAGCTATCATGAATAATGCTGATATGAACATTCACATATAAGTTTTTATGTGGGTGTGTGTTTATTTCTCTTGGTTATATACCTTAGGCTGAACCATATGGTAACTCTACATTTAACCTTTGTAGGAACTGCCAGACTGTTTTCTGAGAGAGCTGCACAATTTTACATTCCCACCAGAAATGCATGAGGGTTCTCATTTCTTCACATCTTACACAATTGATTTAATCTTCTTGTGACCATTATTTTAATTTTGGCCACAATTTTTTAAATAGCCTGTAGCAAGTTTTTGGGGAGAGAAGGTGGAATGTATGTCCTCCAGCAATTGTTTGTGACCACCATCCTACTATCTTTCCTACCCTTCCTGACGATCCATGAAGATACTACCATTCTGTACCACCATTGGCTATAAGAGGCTCTGTGTTATCTAACTTAATGTGAGAGGGTGAGAGAAGGGAGTCGGCCTCACACTTGTTCCTTCCTCCATTTTGGAGTCATGTAATTGACACATATATCTGATTTCTTGAGATAAAATCCATTCTTGTGTATCATTCTCTTCAAATCACTGTTGCTACCACTCACTTGTAAAAAAAAAATCACTGTTGCTCTCCACATGGTAGTGGAAAATACTGCTAGTTATCCTCCAGTACTCATTCTCTCCTACTTCCTTTTATTAACAGAATACTCGGTCTCATCTGGACATGTGGTCACGCAAGTAAAGAACACAATCTCAATCTCCTTGCAGCTAGCTATGGCCACAAGACTGGAGGTTATGTGCACAACTTCTGAAACATTGTCTTAAAAGAAAAGGATATGCCTTTCTCTTTTCTTTTATTTTTTCCTTCTTTAGCAAATGTGGACATAAGGATAATGAGCCATCTTCAAGCATGCAGATGAAGGCACGCTGAGGGACAGCTGAGCGGCAAGGGTCTTGGTCCTCAACACCATGGAACTGCCATTGTATTTTTCAATTCCTTATATTCAGACTGCTGTGCGAGAGAGGATAAACCTTTGTCTTGTTTAAGTCATTGTTACTTCAGTCTATGTTATTGCAGCCAAATCTGGACCCTGAATAATATATTCCATTTACCATAAGCCCCGCCTACACACACACACACACACACACACACACACACACACACACACTCCCTGGCCCGCTTCCATAGTTCTTAAGTAATAGTTTTGCTCACCATTTCATCCTTTACAGACACACCCATCTCTGTTGATAAGATCTTTCAGTCTTGACATTTCTCAGCCTCGCTTATTTGACAGAAACTGCACTTCCATTTAACATCAGTACAATACCAGCATAAGCCAACCTCAGTCAACTCCTTACCAGTCTAGTAGCGTTATAGTCACCTCTTCCTTAGCATATTCCTGAAGACGGCATTTCCTCTTTTGTGGTAGTTCTGTTTTCGCTTTCATTTCACTCTTAAATTTCTCAAAAAAGCAACCTGCAAATGATATTCCCACTTTTCTCCATATATACACCATGTGCTCCCGTGGTTCTTCAAACAGAACCAAAAGGAGATTATAGATATAACATATACCCATATATATCTAGATAGACCTATCTATAGCTAGGAGTGAGGGTGATTGATTTTAAGGATTAGCTCACATGATTGTGGAGGTCAGCAAGCCCACAATCTGCAGGACAAGCAGGAGGCTGGAGACTTAGGGAAGAATTGCTGCTGCAGTTTGAGTTTGAAGGCAATTTGTCTGGCAGAATTTTTTCCTCTGGGGCACGTCAGTCTTTTCTGTTAGGGCCTTCAATTGATTGGATGAGGCCCACTCACATTATGGGGGTTAATCTGCACTTACTTACAGTCGACTGACTTAAGTGTTAATCTCATCTAAAAAGATACCTTTAAGCAAATATCTAGAATAATGTCTGACCAAACAGCTGCACATTATGGCCTAGCCAAAGTTGATATATAAATTGGCCATCATATTCTCCCCCTTTAATTCCATAATTTTTTTAAAAATTTTTTATTGTAAATATGTGGGGTACAATTCAGGATTTATTTTACAAATGTTCATTATGCAGGTACCCTTGTTGATGAGATGTTCCCCTCCCCACCCCCACCCCTGGCAGTTTCCTACTACTGCCAACCCCTTTCTTCTAGTATTATGATAGTTGTTCAAGGTCCGCTTATTAGTGACATGTGATACTCGGTTCTTTGTTTCTGTGATAGATCACTCAGTATTGTAGCCTCTAAGTCCATCCAAGTTTCTGCAAAGTTCCCAATTTTGTCCTTCTTGATGACTCTGTAATATTCCATCATGTGTATGTACATTTTTTTATCCAGTCCTCTTTCAATGGGCAGCACAGTTGGTTCCATATTGTTGCTGTTGTGAATAATGCTGCAATAAACATGTGTGTGCAGGTGTCTTTTCCATAGAGTGATTTGATTTCCTCCGTAATTCCATAAAATTTTTTTCTGTTTCTTCAGCTCTACAGAAATTGTGTCCCTCCCCCAGAATTAAGTTGGAAACTGTAAAACCCTAAATATATCCAAATTTGTAGTTGTTTGGTATGCAACCTTTTTTTTCTGGTGAGAGAGTTCACAAATTCTCAAAAGACTAAAAACCACCACCCTAACCAGTAAACCCAGTGTCTTTCCCATTATCCTTCCCCTTAGCCTATCTGTGGCTCCTTGGTCTCCCTGTGGTTAAGAAGCCAGTAAGGTTCATTTAATTGTACAGACTACTTCAAGTTTATTTCTGTCGTTGGCAACCAAAAGAGCCTGGGCTAGCCCTTCTAGAGTTAGTTCTTAGTTCACTGATCCTCTTGCTATACGTTTTCTCTGGGAAATTTTTTTTTTTTTTTTACTACTCCTGTGGCTTTAATTCTGTCTCTGAAACAGTAGTTTAGAAAGACCTTGGGTATGGGAGCTTCTGGACCTCAGTGTCAGCCCCAGCTCTGCCAGTTTGTACCTCGGCAAGTTTACTGAACCTCTGAGTCACCAGTTTCTTCATCTATAAAATGGGTGCAATAAAATCTGCTTTATAAAATAAAAGCAGCAAACTTAAGTGAATAGAGAACACGGTACGCATCCATAATGATGGTTTTTCTCTCCACCTCTCTTTTCAGATGACTCAAAGGACCTTCAGCTCTCACCTGTCTAACCACACTCCAGTTCCGCCTTTCTCTCTGCCTGCCAGTCATTTCCATCCAACATTACACCATTACATGTTTCATCTGCCTGCAGGTAAGGCTATGGCCCCCTCAGAATCACTTCCTCCTCCTGATACAGCTGTTTCTTTCCATGGTGTCACTGTTCTCCAGAGCAAATCTTCTTTGGCTCCTCTCTCTCCTTCAGCTTTCTTAACCAACCAGGCACCATGCCTTCTCATTCTGTCCTCTGAGTTGTGTCCCTTTCTTTTCATTTCCATGACACCATCGTAACTTACATCCTAATCCCTTCAAACCTAAACTGTTGTCTCCTGAGCCTTTTCCATGCCTCTGGAATGTCTCCATTACAATCTATCCAATGCCAGGTCAAAGATCAGAAAACACTTTCTTTGACCATGTTTCTTCTCTTTTAAAATGGGGCCTCAAAGGCTGCAGGATAAAAAGCAGACTCGCCAGCTTGGGAGTCAAGGCTGTTCATAATCTGATTCCAATTCACAATCTTCCATCGCAAAGATCCTACTTTAGTCGAATGGGTCGTTAACCTATTCCCAAATATACCTGGTGCTCTCCACCCCTCCACATAATATGGAGCTGTCATTCCTCGCTTCGTGAATACTTCCTACTCCCCTCTGACTGCCCTGCTCCTTGTATCCTTTAGGATCCATCTAAATCACCATCTACTCTGTAGAGCCATCCCTGATGACCCAGCCCAAAGCAAGCTCTTAATCCTAGGAAGTCAATTTAGCTTCAGCATATTTGTATTAGTCAGGGTCCCAGCAGGAAACAGATAACACACCATACTTAGGATAATTTGAGAAGAGTTTAATAAAGAAACTTTTTTTTAGATTGGAAAATATAGTTTATTTAAAAAGTAAATTAGAGACGGAGAGAAAGAAAGAGGAGATTCACCTCCCCAAGGTAGGGAAGAGGGGCAAAGCCCAATAAAGGAACATTTTATAAAAGCATAAGCAAGGAAGCCAAACAACTGTCAAGAGTCAAGGCTTTCTGGTTGACGGATATAGCCAGTCACTAGCAACCATGGAGGGAGAAAGATTGGGAGTTAAATAACTCAGCTTTACTTTCCTTCCTCCTTCTGATTTCTTACCAGTGTTCTCTATAGATTGAATCCAACCAGAGGCCAGAGGTTAGGGAAACCCATTGATGTAATCAACTTCCATAGCACAGAGCAAAGAGCAGCAGAGTTGAAGGTGGGTTTAAAGGAATAAAGATATTTAGCATAGTAGACTACAGTACAAGGCATCTAGTCCCTCCTATGAAATTATATCAAAAGTATTTTAGACAATTTATTTTGAAGTGCTATCAAAAACAAAAAGGATTAGAGAGGTGGACAGATTAAGTATGATAAAGCAAGTATGATAACATGTCAATGCTGAATTTGGAGTCAGGTATATTGGTGTTTACTGCAAAATTCAACTTTACTGTATGATTTAAATTTTTTATAATTAAATACCCAGAGAAAAGGTGTTTTCAAAAAGCAGTGAATACTTTTCTGGAAAGCATGTTTCAAAAAAATAAAAAGAGAGCAAGAGGCAGTGGCTCATGCTTGTAATCCCAGCAACTCAGGAGGCTGAAGCAGAAGATCGCCTGAGGCCAGGAGTTTAAGACAGCCTGGACAACATAGCAAGACTCCTGTCTCTACCAAAAAAAAAATTTAAAATTAGCTGGGCATGGTGGTGTGTACCTGTAGTCCTAGTTACTCAGGAGGCTGAGACAGGAGCATCACTTGAGCCCAGTAGGTTGAGGCTGCAGTGAGGTATGATCACACCACTGCACTCCAGCCTGGGGGACAGAGTGAGACTCTGTCTCAAAAATAAATAAATAAAAATAAGAAATGAAAAAATTAAGAAACAATGAAACTTTCTTACTATCTTTTTTTTTCATACCCTTTATATTTTAAGTGTAGCTTCATGTTTGTCTGTCATAACCAGGCCACTGAAACCTCACAAGCAAAGTAATTTGAAAGGGCCAGGAAACAAAATATTTAACATGTGGCTATTGTGGTTGTTTACCATATTTAAATATATAAATATTTCTTCCACAATAGATGTTCTAAGTCAATGATATCAGCTTTCCTCTAAAAACTTCAGGGGAGACAGAGATAACAAGAGAGAGAGGGAGAGAGAGAGAGAGAAATAGAGACACAGAGAGAGAAAGAAAAAGAGAGCTCATTTTGAAAAGAATGGCTTGAGGATGAACAAGAATTCGGAAGACAGCTTCTAATAAGATGGAGCTTGGCATCGTGAGCTTCCTTTCATTCTCAGGGTTTGCAAAGCTATCACCCCTGAAAATCAATTATAAAGCACTCTTATGTCTCCTAAAAGCCAAATTGTAGAAAACTGATGGTCTATGAAAGTTCAGTGGCTATTTCCTACTGGATAGATGTCTATTTTGCAATTCCAAATATTATCATAGCATGGATTATGGGGGGAAAGGTGACAAACTAATTAGATATGGAAAGAAGTCACTCCCCGCCTTCCCCTCTCATCTCAGTGGCAGTGCAAAAGAGACCGCTAATTTTTCAAAATACTGTGGTCACAACACGTTTACATCCCTAATGAGGATATCATCTACCTATTATATCCTGTTCTATCCTGTGTTCCCAGCATCTGGCATATTGCTAGGCACATGGTAGAGAGATGACTTACACAAGGAGGGCCCCCCAAAAATAGAGTTATTTTTTGGAGGGTAGGCCCCTTGTAGTACAGGCTTCTCCTGCTAGGTAAGCGTTCTAGGAATCCATCGGCATCAGTATACCAGTTAGCGTTACTGTGAGAGGCTGCACTCAGTTTCAGGGAATTTTTTTCAGAGATTCTTTCAACGTGCTTGCCCATTTCATGATGGGTGATTTATGAGCATGCCTGACTGCACCTTGCTGCGTGTTCAGCAGTTTTTGACCAAAAACAGCATGACCCCAGTGCCGCACCCTCCCTATTCCCCCGATCTCACCTTTAACAACATTTTTTTTTGTTTCCCTAGATGAAAAAAGTCCTCAAAGAGAAACATTTTGCCAATGCGGAAGAGGTGAAACAAAAAATGGCAGAAGCACTAAAAGGCATCAAAATTGACAAGTTCAGAAACTATTTTGAGCAGTGGAAAAAGCATCTTGATATGGGTATAGTGCATCAAATGGAGAAGACTTTGAAGGTGACCGAAGTTTAAATGTGTAGGAATAAATACACAATTTTTTATAAATAAGTTCTGGGGTTTGGGGGTTCCTCCCTCATATATCTTTTGGGTTGTATTTTGAATTTATAAGCCCACGAAGACAGGGGGTGGCAGCATGGTGCAGTGAAGGATGGAGAAATTAAGGAAAACAGCTCATGCACAGGAAGGCATGCACAGGAAATAGTGAGTCTCCCGGGAGGCCAACTGCCTTCCAAGCCAACTGACCAGGCAGCATCCTCTCCCTAGCTGGCCAAGCCCCTTTCCATTTGACACATCTGGTCTCGTGATCAACTAAAATAGACAATCAAATTATAGTTATGTGGTTATAGGAACTGACTCTTCTGAGTTTTACTTCTTCGTCTGTAAAATGAGGAGTTCATGATTTGTATGGTAAATGTATGTGTAACTTTTATAAGAAACTGCCACCCTATTTTTCAAAATAGCTGCCTCATGGCACAGTTCCAGAAGCGCCACCTACTGGCCAATATGTGGTATTGTCAGTCTTTTGGATTACTAATTAATTGATGTAGCTCACTTTAAGTTTTGTTGTTGTTGATGGTTTTGCTTTTTGTTGTTTTTATTTGAGACAGAATCTCACTGTTTTTCTCAGGTTGGAGTACAGCGGCCAGTCATGCATGGCTCACTGTTGGGCTCAAGCAATCCTCCCATCTCAGCTTCCTGAGTAGCTGCAAAGCTACACACATGTCACCACACTCATATCCAGCTAATTTTTTAGAACATTTTTTGTAGAGTTGGAATCTCACTATGTTGCCCAAGTTGGTCTCAAACTTCTGGCCTTAAGCCTTTGTTTCCCGAAGTTCTGGTATTACAGGCATGAGCCACTATGTCCAGCCTTCACTATGGTTTTAATTTGCACTTTCCTGATGTCTAATGATGGTGAACATTTTTCATGTGCTTATATTACATTTATCTATCTCTTTTGTAAAATATCTTTTTAAATATTTTGCTGTTTTTAAAATTTTGGGGGGTTGTCTTTTTAATATTGTGTTATAAATTTGTTTTTGTTTTTGTTTTTTTTGACTTGGAGTCTCACTCCGTCACCCAGGCTAGAGTGCAGTGCCACGCTCATAGCCACACCAGCATCAACCTGCTGGGCTCCGGCAATCCTTCTGCCTCAGCCTTCCAAGTAGCAGGAACTACAGGTGCGCACTACCATGTCTGGCTAATTTTTTTATTTATTGTAGAGACAAGGTCTCATCAAGTTGCCCAGGATGGTCTTGAACCCTTGGGCTCAGTCAATCCTCTCACCTCGGCCTTCCAAAGTGCTGGGATTACAGTCTTGAGCCATGGAGCCCAGACATTCTTTGTATATTTTTATTAAAAGTCCTTTGTCAAGGAGATTATGAATACTTTCTGCTATTCGATGGCTTGTTTTGCCTTTTCATTTTCTTAAGGGTGCCTTTTGAAAGGCAGAAGGTTTTTAACATGAGGTTCATTTTTTTCATAGTCCATGCCTTTTGCACTTCACCTAAGAAATTTTTACCTGTCCCAAAGTCACAAAGATTTTTTTTTAATTTTGTTCACCAGAACTTTTAGAGTTTTCACCTTTACATTCCTTTTAAGTTAATTTTGGTGTATAACATGAGACAATTGTTAAATCTCATTTTTCCCTCAAATGATATCCAAGTGTTCAGCACCATATTTTTTTAAAGACTGCCTTTACTGATGAGTTATATGAGCATTTTTATTAAAAGACAATTGACCAAGCTAGGCATGGTGGCCCACACCCGCTGTCCTAGCTCCTTGGGAGGCTGAGGCAAGAGCGTCACGTGGGCACAGGAGTTTGAGGCAAGTCTGAGCAACTATAGCAAGATCTTGTATTGACAGGGGGGAAAAAAGGCAGTTGACCAAAATGTATGAATCTAAACTATTTTGTTCAGCTTATCTATGTGTCTATCCTGACTCTAATACCACACTCTCCTGATTACTGTGAGTTTATAGTAAGTCTTGAAATTAGGTAAGTCCTCCAACTTTGATCTTCTCTTCCCAAATTATTTTGGCTATTCTTGGTCCTTTGCTTTTCCATGTAAATTTTAGACTTACTTTGTAGATTTCTGTAAAAACATATCATACAATTTTGAATAGAATTAAACTCAATTTGAAGAAAATGAACATCTTAAAAATACTGAGTCAGCCGGGCTCAGTGGCTCAGCCTGTAATCCCGCACCTTTGGGAGGCTGAGGTGAGTGGATTGCCTGAGCCCGCGGGTTCGAGACCCGCCTGGGCAAGCAAGACCTCATCTCTCAATAAATCAAAAAATCAGCCGGGCGTGGTAGCGCACGCCTGTAGTTCCAGCTACTTGGAAGGCTGAGGCGGAAGGATCGCCGGAGCCCAGCAGGTCGAGGCTGCGGTGGCCGGGAGCGGCCACTGCAC
>CAUYQG010039805.1:0-16428 GCA_963574415.1 Tarsius wallacei
TTTTTTTTTTTTTTTTTTGAGTTGGAGCCTCACTCTGTCACCCAGACTGGAGTGCAGTGGCCGCTCCCAGCCACCACAGCCTCGACCTGCTGGGCTCCAGCGATCCTTCCACCTCAGCCTTCCAAGTAGCTGGAACTACAGGCATGCGCTACCACATCCGGCTAATTTTTTTTTTTATTTATTGTAGAGATGAGGCCTCATCAAGTTGCCCAGGCGGGTCTCGAACCCGCGGGCTCAGGCAATCCACTCATCTCAGCCTCCCAAAGTGCTGGGATTACAGGCTGAGTCACCGATCCCAGCCTTCAAGTACCATTCTGTTATTAATTTATAATTTAATTACATTGGGTGAGAGAACATATCTTGCATGATTTGAGACCTTTTGAATTTAGTGAAACTTATTTTATAGTCCAGATTACTGTCTTTTAAACATTCTGTGTACACTTTAAAAAGCATGTTTATTCTGCTGCTTGTTGGAAGAGTGTTCTATAAAGGTCAATCAAGATGATTGATAGTGTTGTTCAAGTCTGTTATAAAGTTGCTGATTTCCATATTATATATATATTTATTTATTTATTTATTTTAAAAATGTGGAGTACAATTATTCAGGGTTAGGTACCCCTGTTGATGAGGTGTGCCCCTCCCCAAGTTGCTGATGTTCTGCTTACTTTCATTGTAAATTGTTCAGAGAAGGGTATTGATATCTCTGACTGTAAGTGTGGATTTTTCAGTTTCACATTGCTGTACTATCTATCAGTTTTTTCTTATGTATTTTGAAGTCCTGTTATTAGGTATATACATGCTTGGGATTGTTATGTCCTTTTGATGAAATGACTACTTTACCATTGTGAAATGACTTTCTTTATCTCTGGCAATATTCCTTGTTCTGAAATCTACTTTGTCTAATATTGATAATGCCATCCAGCTTTATTTTGACAAATTTTGTATGATATATCATTTTTCATCCTTGTACTTTAAACTTATTTGTGCCTTTGTATTTAATGTGTTTTCTTCTTATAGGCAGTAATTTAAAAAATTTAACTTGATAATCTCTGCCTTTTTGTCAGAGAGTTTAGATTGTTTATATTTAATGTGATTAAAAATATGCATCTATCATCTTGCTATTTCTTTCCTCTTTCATATTTCCTCTTTCATATTTCATATTTTCTTTGTTTCATTTTTTGGTTTTGCGTCTACTTTTAGATTAATCAAGGTTTTATTTTATTATCATTTATATCTCTTTCATAAGCTTTTAATGATAACTCATTATTTTAGTGGTGGTTTTGGGCTTAGGGTTTACATCTTCAGCTTATTATAGTCTGCCTCCAAGTGATATTATAGGACAGAAAGAGTATAAGAACTTTCAACAGTATACTTCCATTATAGTGAATTATCTTTTAAATAAAACAAAAAATAATCTGTATATTTCCTCCAGTAGTTATCATTTCCAGTGCTCTTCATCCTTTGTATAGATCCATATTTTTTGTTGTTGTTTTTTAAACATATTTTTTATTTTAAAATTGTGGGGTACAGTTAAGGGTTAGGTATACAAATCTGCATCGCTCAGGCACCCTTGTTGATAAGGGGTGTTTCCCTGTCCCCAGACAGATACTGACTACCATTAATCCCACCTCCCTTTCCCTCCCTGCCCCCCCCCATAGTTTCCTGCCACTGTCCATCCTTTTCTTATAGTATTACAATAGATGTTCAAGGACCACTTATAAGTGAGAACATGTGATACTCAGATCTTTGTTTCTGTGAGAGATCACTCAGTATTATTAACTCTACTTCCATCCAGATTGCTGTGAAGTTCATGATTTTGTTATTTTTTATGGCTGCATAGTATTCCATTGTGTATATATACCACATTTTTTTAAATCCAGTCCTCTTTTGATGGGCAGCATGGTTGGTTCCATGATCTTGCTATTGTGAACAATGATGCGATAAACATACATGTGCAGGTATCTTTTTTATAGAGTGATTCGAGTTCTTCAAGGTATATTCCCAGTAGGGGGATTGTGGGATCATATGGGAGGTCGATATTTAGAGCTTTTAGAAATCGCCACACTGATTTCCACAGAGGTTGCACTAGTTTACACTCCCACCAACAGTGTAGAAGTGTTCCCTTTTCACCACATCCTCTCTAGCATCTGTTGTCTTTTGAGTATTGATAATGGCCATTCTGACTAGAGTTAGGTGGTATCTCAGTGTAGTTTTAATTTGCATCTCCTTGATGATTAGTGAAGTTGAACATTTCTTCATGTGTCTGTTGACAGCTCAAATGGAAAGAAGGATTTATTGAGAGGACAGAAAAGCTCCCACAGTGGGAGAGGACCCGAAAGGGTTGCCCAATTATTTTTTAAAAAGAATAAAATAAGTATCTAAGAATGTATACTAATAACCTTAAGTAATTGTGTAAATAAATTAATGGCAAGAAGACAAAGCTCTTTCCTACAGCGGAATTCCAATTAATACTTGTGAATGAGATGAGGGAAATACAAAAAAATAATTAGGAAAACACCTAGTAATAACAGTTGCAGGCAGGACCCCTCAATGGATGTTAACATCAGTTGGCAAAAATTTGAAGAGGAATAGGACATTTGCATAGTCTCAAAACATCTCCACCAAGGTATCTATTAAATACAGAAAGAAAAATCCTATAACTTTACAAGAAAGAAACCCAGTAGATGCCAATTTAACCAAGGCGTCAAAGTTAGCATCATCACTAATGAGACATACCGACATCAAGTACCTCTGGTTTGATAAGGGTGTCATTTTGGATGTTTGTTTGCCAACAATATAACCACAATCTCATTATGAGACAATACCAGACAAACCTAAATTGAATGACATTTTTCAACATAACTGACTAGTACTCTTCAAAAATGTCGAAATCACGAAAGACAAGGAAAGAAGCAGGGACTAGTACAAAAGGAGGCAAAGGAGATGGGGCAGCTGAATGTAATGTGAAATCCTAAGTTGAATCTTAAATCTGGAAAAGAACACTAGTGGCACAATTGGTAAAATTCAAATTAGGTCTCTAGTTTAATTTAAACTTCTTAAAATTCAGCCCCACCTGAAGATCCTGGTTTTGATTCTCATACCATCATGAAGTAGAATGATTAGGGGAAACTGATTGAAAGGTATGTTAGAACTCTCTATACTAGTTTTGCAAGTTTTCTGTAAATCTAAAATTATCTCTAAACAAAAATTTGGAAAAAAATAAAATCAAAAGATAAACATTTGAAATGGAGAACATGAGTGTGGTGGAGAAAAATTTACTTCCGAAAGGGTCCAACTAAAAACTTCTGTACTGCTGTTTAAGTGAACTATAGAAAATCATTCCACCATCATTACTTTTGTTTTAATCTGTGGTCATTTCAGAACAACAATATTCTTACTAAATCTTTACTTGGGTTTGATGCCCTAAGTTCAATCTATAACTGTCCCATTTTATTTCTTAGTTTCCACTACAATGAACAATAAGAAGATATTTCAGGCTGGGGATGATGGCTCACACCTCTAATTCCAGCACTTTGGCAGACCAAGGCAGGAGGATTGCTTGAGCCCAGGAGTTGGAGGCCAGTCTAGGCAACATAGCAAAACCTTGTCTCTACAATTTTTTTTTTAATTAGCCAGGTGAGGTGACACGTGCCTATAGTCCCCAGTTACTTAGGAAACTAAGGTTGAAGGATCACCTGAGCCCAGGAGGTAGAGACTGCAGTGATCATACCACTGCCCTCCAGCACTCCAGCCTGGGTGACAGAGTGGGACCTCATCTCCTAAAATGGAGAAAGAGAAGGAGGAAAAGGAGGGAGGGGAAGAAGAGTAAGAAGGAGAAGTAGAAGAAGAAGAAGCAATTTCAAGGGAGTCGATTTCTTTTCAAGCAGAGTACTGGGATCCTTTGAGGGAAAAATTCTCAGTTTCATGCTCTGGTTATTATCGTAGCAAGCAAATAAGAAGTTTTGGACTGGCATGCAAAATTCTTGAGGAAAAAAAAAGCAAATTAGAAAATTTATCTCATTAACTGTTGTTTTTCTTAAAGGGGTCTTGGGGTTTCAGGAGACATATTGGATGTAAGAGTAGTCATTTATTTAATGACTACTATTGATTAAATTTATGTTACTTGGTATTTCATGTCTTCCTAAGACATTAACAAAGAATATACATAGACTGGGAAAATGGAGAAAAAGGATGCAGCCTCATATGCCATTTTTTAAACTTTTAATCACAATATAAGAAATATAAAGTCATAGGAAGTAGCTTGTCTTATAAAGTTTTTCCAGCAGGTAAAGGTAAGGGTGGGTAGAAAACAAGTCAAATTGTGGTAGCCACAAAATGACCTTATACAATAATGGCTTAAGCATTTTCCTGAATTCTCTAAGAGGTCTATACTTTCCAAAATCTTCCTGCCATGATTACTAATAACTGAATTGCTTCAGTAAGGAACAAGATTCTCAGTTCATAATTATTGTAAAATCAGAAAGAGATAAAACAATGTCTTTAAATTATATCAAAAAACAAATGACTGTAGTAGATTCTGTTTTCAGAATTGACCATGATAGGTTAGAGACACCCAAAAGAGAACAGGTACATTATATCTTACTTAAAATATTGATTTTTTTCTTTAAAAATTTGCTTGATGGGGTGAGAAAAAAGATGAGAAAAATAATAATATAATGCGTTCATCTTTATTGAATTTTTATTCAATATCAGACATTGTTCTAAACACTGTTAGGCAATAATTCCTTTAATCACCAAATAACTCAAAAGATAGGTATCTTCATTGTCCTCATTTTGAAGATGAGTAAACTAAGGAAAGGAGAGCTAAGAAAACTGGGATACAAAATTGAGGTTCTTGCTGCCTTGAAGAAAGTCAAAATAATGCCTTTATTCCTGAAAGTGGGACTGTTTTTAGCAGTGTCTGAGTTATAGTGTTTATTATTTCAAAATAACCTACTTCCAAACGCATCTGCTTGTAGTAACGGTATGTTAAATTCTCTAGGATGCACTGGTAAATCAATGATTATTGAGGAACTCTGTCACTGGTACTATAATCCCAATGTAATCCTTTCAATCATGGGCCTTACTTCCAAAATAACATAACAAGTAGATGTGGAGAAAATATTACTAGAGAAAAGGACAAATACCGTACATAGAAAAGGTCAGAGCTATGCATTATTGCAATAACAGACCTTTCTGGATCCATGCTTCTATGAACCATGAAGTCTAGTTTCTTATACACAAATTTGCCACAGATTTATTTTTTAAATTTTGAGTGCATCGTATCCATTATTAGAAATTTTTTTTTAAAAAACAGAAACAAGATAACTGTAACAATTGAAAGTTTTGCAATAAATGTTTTAGCACCACATAGAGGGAACAGATTTGTTATACTAAACACTAAACAGAAAGAGCAGTGGATACAGAAGTGAAGAAACTAAAAAGAGCAAGATCAGTAAGCAATTCAGAATGACTGGAAAACCCAGAAGGAGATACAGGACAGCCAGGTGAGACTGAAAGGGCTCTGAAGAGACTGATCCCAATGAGTTAACATGCCCCCAAAAGGGACCTAATTACACACACACACACACACACACACACACACACATACACACACGTCTCCTTTGAGGCGCTATCAAAGGATTTTTGAGCAAGTGCTTTCAAGTTTCTACCTCAGTAAGTTGCAGCTTCTGTATGAAGAACAGATTGAAAGTATTGATGCATGGAGTTGGGTAAAGATTTCACTCTAAAAGGAAATTGTGGGATAGTTTTGAGAAACTGGAGCAAATAGAAAGTTATGAAATCAGATAAATATTGAACATTGTAAACTTTGGGGGAAAACCAGTAGTTATAGAGCAGATTAAGGAAGGGAGAACACACCTATGAAAGAGTTTGAGGGGAAAGAAACAGATCAAAATTGCAGGAGGATAACCAAAAGAGAATAACTCCAGGAAAAACAAGCCAGTAGTTTGGACTTTAGCTTTCATGAAGGAACAGTGGATGATGACTTGGGCCTGCATTACACAGGGAATGGGAGCTGAAATCCTGCAAGACAGAGAACTCCTGAAAAACTATATCCTTAGTGAAAAGGTAGACTAGGAAAAACAATCTTTTGTACAGTGCAAGAAAATCACAAAGTTACCAGTGTCTCTTAGCCTTATCTCTGGTGAAAAAATAGTCTTGTCAGAATTCTAAGCTGTGGGCCTAACCCCATATTTTGAGTTTTTTAATAGACTTCATTTTTTTGGAGCAGTTTTAGATTGACAACAAATTGAGCAGATGGAACACAGAATTCCCATATATCTCCTGCCCCCACATACGCACAACCTGTCTCACTAACAGCATCCTGTACCTGAGTGGTACATTTGTTGCAATTGATGAACCTACACTGAAACATCATTATTACTCAAAACCCATATTTTTTCATTAGGGTTTACTCTTGGTGTTGTACATTCCATGGGTTTGGACAAGTGTATAATGACATGTACTTATCACTATAGTATTAAATGGAATACGCTCACTGCTCTGAAAATCTCCTGTGCTTCGATTATTTACCCCTGTCTCCCCAGTCCCTGGAAATCAGTGTTCCTCTTACTAGCATGCCATATATTTGGAATCATACAGTATGTAGCCTTTCCAGTTGACTTCTTTTACTTAGTAATGTACACTTAAGTATCCACCACATCTTTTCATGGTTTGATAGCTCATTTCCTTTTTGTGTTTATTTGGTTTATTTGACTCAGTTCTTCCTGGTGCTGGCATCTGTTTGGCTTTTGGTGAGACCTGAGGAATCTTTTACTCCTGGCAGAAGATAAGGGAAGTTGGCACATCACAAGGTTAGAGTAGAAACAAGAGAAAGAGAAGGAGATGCTAGGCTCTTTTAAACAATCAGTTCTTGTGTGAACTAAGAGTGAGAAATCACTCATTACCACAAGAATGGCACCAAGCCATTCATGAGGAATCTGCCTCCATGACCCAGTCACCTCTCACTGGGCCCCACTTCCAACACTGGGAATCAAATTTCATCATGACATTTGGAAAAGACAACAATCCAAAGTATGCCAGTGTTGAATAATATTTAATTATCTTCATGTACCAAAGTTTATCTGTTCACCTACTGAGGAATCTCTTGATTGCTTCCAAGTTTGGGCAGCTATAAATAAAGCTGCTCTAGACATCCCTGTGTTGGTTTTGTAAGAAGAAACATGAGAAAAAAACACTATCAATAAATACCAAATAGTTTTGGGAAAAAATACTATTTCTAAAATAAAAACACAATTATTGAAACTAAAAACAAAATTTAAATAGCAGGTATGTAAACAACAGAATCAACCAAGCTTAAGAGAGAATAGGAAACTAGAAGAAAGATCTGAGGAAATTACCTGAATGCCACACAGAGAAATAGATGGAAAATATGAAGAGATATTTGAAACATGGAACCTAGAATGAGAGGACCCAACATATTTATTTAAAACACTAGAAGGAAAAATAGAATATGAGAGACAGTATTGGATGGAATAATAACTGAGAATTTTACAGAATTGATACAAGATATAAATGCTCAGATTTAAGAAGCATGAAACCTGAGTATCAATGAAGATGAATAAACTTTTGAGAAGCATAGCCATTAAGGAAGAAAAGTTAGATGGAAATATGCTACTATTGGAAAGGCTTGTTTAAGATATGTGAGCTATGAGTATGTTTTTATACCCAAGACAAAAAAGCCAGTAGACGAAAAAGTACAGATGAAGAAGGGAAAGCCCTGACAAGGTATGGCAGCCTGGACTATGTCCTCAGCTATGAGGGTTAGCTCAGGAATTACAGTGGAATCAGGTTTCTCTTCCCACTGATGACTATTAGTTGACCACAGGCTTTAAAGTCTGATAAATCTAGAACCACTCCTGACTCAGCCACTTATTAGCAATGTGGCTTTGTGCAGGTGACTCTGATCCTTTCTTAAGCCTCAATTTTGCTTCTTAAAAATCATATAAAAATTATGTAAGAATTTAAAATTCAGGGCAAAGTACGGGAAAGTCTAACATAATAGGTGCTCAATTAATAGTGGTGATTTTGTTCTTCTACCTTTAACCTTTAAGATGATGCCAAAATAAAATTTTTTTTGTTAAATCTGAGTCTTCAGTGAGTCCATGTTTATCATACACCAGATTAAAAAACAAGAGCTGGGAGAATTACCAACAGTCTCTTCCCCTAATTTCCCTAGCCCTCCAGAAGCTATCCAAAGCTCCCAAGCTTCTAAGATGTTCTATAATATTTTCCTCTATTCTCATTGTCTGTTTTAAAACCATTGGTTTAACTAAATATATATAAATGGATATATATGCATAATTATACATAATACACTTATGGGTATGAATACATGTGATAAATATATTCATCGCTATAATTTTAACTTAAAAGTTTGCAGAAAATTAATTTGTGTAAATCTTAACATAGATGAAATTCTAAAAAGAAGAATGGCGCCTATATTGGGTGTGTGGTAGAATGGATGGGCTAATTGTTCATATATACCAAATTTAGAATTAGAGAAGGGTCTGTGATATCACAATCACTGCTTTCATTAAACAGAGAATAAAATCCAGAGAAACCAAGACACTTGCTCAAAGCACACTGCCTTGGATTTTCAATCCAATTTTCTAGAAGGCAAACCGTAGTGACTAAATGTGCATCCCCACCATTTTATATGGAGCTTAGTTAGGCAGTGTGTTCAAAATCTCAAAGCAAAAAGGCAACAGAGCCACAATGAGAAGCGCCCTTTCTACTCCCCATTTGCTAATACCACCTTTGTATCCATAGTTTCCTTTGTATCCATAGTTTCCTTACTCCTTCCAGCTTGGCAAGAAAGAGAAAAAGTCCATTTCACCCAAGAGGATACTAAGTGCCTAAGCACAATGATTGACACTTTGTAATGGCTGTGAGCTGAATCTGAGTTTAAACAGTGAGCGATGGATGCCACATCACAAATGAAGGTCACTGACAGTGCAGGAAACAGAAACCGAAGATTTGTGAACTTCATATTATGCAGATGACTCACCTGAATAATTAAAACAATAAACCAATTATTTAGGGAAGAGGAGTGTGATTTTATAAATCAACAGCTCGTCTCTTTCACCACTGAATTCCTGTCCGCCTTTGGCTACACTTGCTTTCCAACCTTAATTCTATACCACTATTTGAGAGCCTTTACTCTCTTCAAAGCAAGAATTAAGTCAAATGCTAACTGGATGTACTCCACAATCTTATAGCTTGTCATTGTTTATGTTTCTTTAACAACCTTTTGACTTGCCTCTACATTTTTACCATCATCTCTTGATAGTAACAGGGACTTACATAAAATTCCTTTGTTCCATTGTTTGCTATTTCAAATTCCATTGTTTTGCTATTATCTTAAAAGAGGTACATGATCTCTAAAGACTTACGATGATAATGTTTTGACATTGTAATTTAACATGGCAATGTGGTCTCAATAATCTTTCAGCAACATTGTTTTACCATTGTCTTGACATTGTAAAATGGTCTCTCTAGACTTACATTTTGCCATTGCCTTGACATTGTAATATGGTCTCTATAGATTTGCATTAAAATTTGTTTTGTCATTGTCTTGATATCATAATGTCCTCTCCATGGACCTCTCTTCACATATATCATCCTCTCCAAAGACTTACATATCAGTCCCATTATAAGAGCAATGTGCACTGTTAACTTCCCATTCTGGTGAACTGGGAATGATCTTTCATGGTTTCTACTTAACAGTAAGCGTCACATCTCATCAATAACTATTTTCAAACTCTTTTATCTCAACTCTTCCCAAATCTCATTCCTGATGCAGGGTTTTTACCAAGAAGCAAAGTGGACAAATTCCCATTAGGTAAAATCTGCCTGTGCATTTTTCATTTTTAATATTAAACTCACTCACTTTAAAAGCATTAAAGTGGAGCAGATCATGAGGGAGTTTGCATCTCTCTAACCCATAATAGGGAACTATTTCACAGAGTCGATCCAAACCAGAACACTAGCACAGTAGATTAGTTGCACATTAGAAAGAGCAAATACTGATAGCTTCTCTACTTACAGAATACCTTTGTACATTCTGTTCCCCCTTTTAAATTTCATCACTTCTAATGTTTACTGCTTCAGACAGAGTATCTGCATATATCATCTTTCTCCGTTCTTGAGTGCCCTACAAATGCTGGGTGTGTTTATCTCCTTATTTTCATCCCCTCTTCTACATACCTGCTTCAATTGATTACTTTTTCTTAGTCACAAAGTACAAGTATAAACAAAAGCAAGCCCATTTAGTGGGATCATGAACATCCTTTAGAAAAATTGGGTATTTTCCTTTGAGTTTTTTGGGGGAAAGTAAGGAAATTAGTAGTTCTCTGAGAGTTGGAGTGTGAAAGAATGCAGCCTCTGTTGACTGAATGATCACCCAGCCCCCATCACTGGAGCACTAGTGAACGCATAATATTTAGTGAGTCCCAACACTGTGCAAAGTACTTCATGTGCATAAGCTCGACACTACACACCCATGAACTCTGTAAATTTCTCTTCTCATTATCCTTCTTCATGAGGCAGAGAACCTGAGTCACTTACTAAGGTAACACAGCTATTAAGTGTGATAGCAATGGAATTTTAACCCAGTTCATTTGGACACCTGATCAGAGGTCCTCAATTCAAAGAATACTGAAAAGAGAAGTACCATATCTTAATTTTACCAACTTCTAATTGACATGTATTATCTCTTTCAATTATAAATACAGGAAATAAAGCACAGAGACTTTGCAGCAAGAGAAAGAATGAATATTTTCATGTCATATGACATGCTACAGATAACTCAAAATAATATTTATGCTTATTGCTCATTCAAAATTGCTATCATTAGACCTGCCTCCAGAATTAGCTATTTAATGTCGTAAAGAAGCACACATGTAACTAAAATTTGGTTTTTCCAATGTTTTGATAACTTTAACTGTACTTCAACATAATTGATTTTCTTCCATGATTTTTGCCACATCTATGGAACACTTGTATTTTTCTTACATGATATATTCTTTTCAAACAACCAGTACATGTTTTGCTCAATAAATTCTTTACATGGAAATATTTATCCTTTTCCTATTATAACAAGTAAGTATATTTTTTGAAAACAATAGAATATGCAACTACTAATATTTTAATAAAAAGAATCTGCATCTCACACTTCACATTATGAAAAAATGTTAAACTAAAACATAAAATGTCAGTTCTGGCACCATCCTAGCAAAAGACTTTTTGCTTTGTTGAAAGATCAGTTATCACGAAATACCAGGAGATCTGTTCTGTGAGTGCAAAGCTGCTTCACACAGGACTTGGAGCAACTCTTGCTGTAGGGGTAGGCTGCTTGAAGCACTTCTCGTACAAAGTGGAAAGAACCTAGCTTTGAAGTCTCATCGTGCTGCAAATCCTTCTTTATCATCTGCTGGCTGTGCAGCCTTGGCTAACTCACTCAGCCCTGGTTGTTGTACCTGATCTGAAGAATTCCAGAAAAGAGTTCATGAGATGCCTGATTGGGCACTCACCGAATGCTTGTTCTCTTTCCCACTCCCACTATTCTTCCTCTTGGTTAGGAGGAGAAGAAGTCTGAAAATGGAACAGAAAGACAGAAATTATTTCAGTGACGTGGTATCACAGCATTGTGTCTGACAAGGAAAGATTCAGCTTTGAGGGGAGCCGAGGGTGGTGGAAAACGCAACTGATTCAGGAAATCTGGATTCCTAAATACACGTTGTGCCAAGAGACCTTGGACTAATGAGCTTCCCTGAGCAGTAAATTTTCTTCTCCCTATGTTAGAGTGATATATGATGTACACTACTGGTTTATTGTAATAATTGCATAGAAAGATATATGCAAGAGTAACTTTGTAACTGATATCCACAACATGGAGGAAAATCTCACAGTTCTCTATCTGGCTTACAAGTTTTTGAACTTATTTTTAACTTTTTCTGGGTGACTCTAAGTCATCATCATGAGCGTCTGTTATCTTACTAGACAGAAAGGCAAGTTGTTTCTACGTTTTCCATCTCTTTTATACAATTTTGGACTATAAGCTATCTTACATGCTCTATGTTTACTACTTTATTTATGTATTCAACAAAATGTATTGATCAGCTACAATGCGTCATACCAGACTGATCACAATAATTGCTAATAGAAAAGCCTACCACTAAACAGCACTCAGTAAGTGCCAGAGATTATTCAAAGTATTTTATATTTATTAACGCATTTAATCCTCATATCAATTCTGTGATCACTAATGTGTAGATCAGGAAACTAAAACACAGAGAGGTTAGATAACTGGCCCAACACAACACAGCTAGTAGCTAGTAGAGCTAGAAATTAAACTGATGCAGTCTAACTCCAATGTCTCTGTTCTAATCACTGTATGTTGCTCCCTCTCAAGATAGATACAACATATCTTCCTTCAGGAAGTTTCTGTGAAATGGGTGCATTGCAACAACAGTAATGAAAAAAAAAGATTTGCAATTTCCTGGGCATTTTTTCAACAGTGCTTCATTTGATTTCTTCAATGGCTCTGAAGACAGATAAGAAAGATATTCACATTTTCATTCTATAGATAAGAAAACTGTGACTTAATTTTTAAATGCTAAAACAGATATCAAAAAAAGAGAAATGAAGACTCCAACTTGAAATTGTTTTAGTACTAAAACATTTCCTGGGTGTTCTTTTTTACTGTAATTCTACAGAAAGCTATGAAGGTCAAATGGATGAACAAATACTTTGCAAATTTCAATTAACTATATGTTGCCTATAGGTAATAATGGCACCAGTGGTACTAGTAGCAGTAGTAATAGTAGTGTCATTTTCAGTGCCCACAGAACTCTGACACTCCATGCAGGACTGGTCTAAAATCTAGGGCTATCATCTTCACAATAACTTCAAATCCCAAAGATCTTATTCAGACCTGAAACCCACAGACAACTATATGAATAGATCTCTCTGTGAGCATTACATTGTAGGATATTTCAAACCAAGAAATGTGGACTATCTCTTTCTCAAAGATAGGAGTCTGAATTCCATACACAACCCTGCCATGAGAGGTGATTCAGTGGCAAACCTCCGGCCTTCGTGTATTCATCTGTAAGAAGTTGGCGGAAATAACAATAAAACAAGTCCTCTTGGACTTTCCTCTTTCTGTTGTGGTTCATTCTTCTTGCACCTTTCATCCCTTGCCACCCACGCCCAGCTCCCATCAACTTCTGTTTCTAATTCCATCCTCTATGCATATGCTTTTATTCAATACCCACTATATAAATGTCATTTGTCAGTCTGCATTTGATGATAAAAGGAATACAATTTCTCTTGGAAATGATGACTGTTAATCTGACGATTCTGAAAGCCAGAATGCTGGGTTAATATTTTCATACCGTGTCTGTATATTGCCATGTTATTATCTTGGTTTCACCAAGATCATGATATTATTAATATATGTGGCTAAGATTGGAAACATTGTCAAAATGGCACAAAGTTTCCTTTATGGTGAGAATTCTCTTTGCTTCAAACTTGTATAGTGAAAAATTCATGGACTTCACCCATTTCGTGAAATAGAAATAGTTGGGCATTGAGGTCTGATAAGTTTGAAATATGAATCTTAATATACTCATCTGTAAAGTGAATGCCATAAAATCTATCTTGCAGAGTTGTTCAGCACGGTGCCCTGTGTGTAGTGCTGCTCAGTCCGTGTTTATTTCTTCTGATATTCCTTCTGCCATGACTTTGTCCACATTCAAAAGTTTTGAAGCTGACACTCAAAAGATTCAGAGTTCACCATACCATACTTAATGGATATTGTCAAACAGGAACAAACCTTGGTTTAATATTTTGCAGATAATCATAATATTAAACAACAACAATCACTTAAGAGTTGAAAAGCAACTCAGTGGCTTTGTGAAAAAAGAAAAGAAAAGAAAAACACCAAAAGTTTATCAACTTGCAAAAGACTATTCCCAAGCATATCACCTCTGCTAGAACATGAGAAGCAAAATCACTGCCTCCAACATGTATGACAACTTTTATAACAAATCAGCAACAGATCTGTTTAAGAAAATGCATTATAATGACACCAGTTTTGTGCAAAAAATCATATTCCAGTTTTTCTTGGCATTTATATATTTCTTATTTTTCAAGTTAAAAAGGGGTGTCCAGATTAGACGCCAATGCCAAGTCTGTCATTAATTTTTAAGTCTTAGATGTAAATGTGCAACATTTGATGAGAAGAAAAACACTAAAACCAATTGTCCATTCAATAGATAACATTAATCAATTAAGGACAAATCCAAAGTACAGTCAAGTAAGTAATAATTGCTCATGCAGTGCATGCAAAAATAAAATCAGTGTTGAGTGATCAGAATAACTTCTGAAAGTAATCATGTCATAGAAAAAGAAGGTCCGTGTGTTCAAGCTAAAGTTTAACATTTGGTTCTCATTCTGCATGATTCGGTCTTACATGCATGGAATTCCCAGTAATATCGACATAGAGAGAGCAAAGTATCAGTCAAAATTCACCAGACAGATGTGAAAATTGAATTTTTCCAGTAAGTTATAATGTAAAGGGAAATACGGGTACAGTGCAGGGTTAGATACTGAAGGGGGAGCATTACTTGAAGATGAGGGTTGCAACTATAGCAACGTGGGAAATTGTGATTATGAAAATCTGAGGAAGAACTCTACTGATAAGGATGAGCAAGGACAAGGGAATTTCCCCCTAATGATTCCGATGTTTGAGGTTAAAATATACGTAAGCGATAAACTAGTCTTCCACCCACCACCGTGTAGGTAACAATGCCCAGGCAGAGAAGGCATCTTTGATTACAGAAAGTAGCCCTGCCCTTCAAGCACAGACTGCTCTGCCATAAAACACGAACAGTGTTGCTCTGATAAGAAAGCCCCTGATCCTACAAGCTTCACTTATTTATTCTGTGGGAGAATAAACATGATTAAAATCTCATCTTATCCTCAAATTTCTTACAATTTCATATGTGATATCAGACATGTGCATAAATAACCCTAACAAGATAGAGAATGGTCATAGCGATTGAGGAAACAAATAAATGATAACTAATATTTGCACAGTCATAGAATATTCTACTTTTCAAATTGCTTTCACATGTATTTCATTGAACAGCCTCACAATACAATGATATAGAGATTATTAATGTTATTCCCAATTTTACAGACACACTCATTAAAGCTTTATTTGGGAACCTGTTCATAATCACACATTGGGTATGTGGCCTTGTGGGAACTTGAACTCTGCTTGTGGTTGTTTGTACTTCCCATTTTGCTTTTCGAAAGCCCCAGGCTATCACTCACATTAATGTACGCATATACTTATAAACCTTTTTTTCCCTGTTTTCTCTAATTTAAATGGTGCAATTACCCCATGAAGTAGAAATTATTAGCATTATTTTATTTATTTTATGGATTAGAAAGTGGGGGCTTAGAGAAGTTAGTGTCTTGCTAAAAAATCTCAAAACTGGCAATAGCAGAATAAGGGTTCCAGCTGAGGTCTTTTGATTCTGAGATGGCCACTTCACAATTCAGAGGCTGGAGATATTTTTTTCTGACCATAAGAAGTGGCATTTTCCCAGGCTTGGGAAACTTATGTAAGGAGGTGCTGACAAGGAAGAAAGTAACCCAGGTGGAAGTACCATATTAACCAAAGTATATAGTATAGCGGAAAGCCCCCCGAAAGCAGGAGCATGGCATGTATTAGGATATAAAATAATACTACGTTGGGATCAGTTGGTAGAAAGTGTTAAGTACCATTTTTGGAAAGTTTGGGCTTTATTCTTTGGACAATAAAGAGCTACCAAAGATGGATAATAATCTACCTTTTAAAATTATTCTTATTGCAATAGTATAGGCAAGCAATAATGAAATTATGAATTAGGCATTGGCAGTAGAAATGAAAATCAAAATAATAATTCCTGGTCGGTTCGGTGATGCAGCCTGTAATCCCAGCACTTTGGGAGGCCGAGGCGAGTGGATTGCCTAACCCTGTGGGTTCGAGGCCAGCCCGGGCAACTCGGCGAGACCTCCTCGCTACAATAAAAATTAAAAATTAGCTGGGCACGGTAATGCATGCCTGTAGTTCCGGCTACTTGGAAGGTTGAGGCAGAAGGATCACTGGAATCTGGTAGGTCGACACTGGGGTGACTGTGAGCATGCCACTGTACTCCAGCTTGGGTGGCAGAGTGAGACTCTAACTTGAAAAAAAAAAATTCCCATCTTGCAGATGAGAAAACCGAGGCACTGAAAAGATAAATTTTAGATTTATGCTATGTTTCTAGCGAGTTATTACAAACAATGAGAACTCGTGAATGTGATGACTGGACACTCCAAAGCATGGGG